>SNQJ01S0010493.1:127675-155133 GCA_010110895.2 Picea sitchensis
ATCATATCTCTACTGTAAAGGTTATCATGTTTTCCGCTGTGTATACGAATTAATATGGAATGTTATGGATTGTTTAATTATAGCAGTAATGATATGTTTTACTCTGAGTTAAATGTGTTTAATTGTTTAAATGCATGGGATATATGATATCTGTATGAGCTTTGTACAAATGGTGTGTACAAATGGGTATCAGGACGCGAGTAGAGCCCAGAGTTCTGAAATGGGTGTGCTAGCGCGAGTAGAGCCCAGAGTTCCGAAATGGGTGTGCTACAAAACTATTTATCCACATCTATCAGTAATTGTTTGCTGGTTTATCTGGGCTTCCTGCAACAAGGCATTATTTGAGAATTCCCCCATATCCATTAACTCGATCTATTTCTTAATCTTGGGGGAGCTGAACTCTGAAAGACCTCCTAAATTTCCATCCACTCGTGCTTTTCTACCTATCACTCAGATGGATGGGAACTGCGCATGGTTTGATGGAGCCTCTCAAAACTCGGGTTCACATTGTGGGGCTGGTTTTTTTTTATTAATTGTGATGGCTCTCGGATCACCTGGACATTAAATTGTGGCTTTGGGACTAACACGAAAGCAGATCTTCTTGGAGCATGGGCCTCCATCTACCTGGTTACTTGTCATAATATTTTGGATCTCCACCTGAGAGGCGATTCCAAAATTATTATTGACTAGTTAAGAAAAAGAGGAAAGATGGATTTGGAATGCTGGAAAGATAGAATTCTAGAAC
This sequence comes from Picea sitchensis, assembly GCA_010110895.2. Classification (NCBI taxonomy): domain Eukaryota; kingdom Viridiplantae; phylum Streptophyta; class Pinopsida; order Pinales; family Pinaceae; genus Picea; species Picea sitchensis. The sequence continues at coordinate 128,421 of SNQJ01S0010493.1, forward strand.
TATCTCAAACCTTCTCTCAGATCAAATTCTCTCACATTTACAGAGAGAAAAATTGGGATGTTGATTTTATGTCCAAAAAAGATTTCCTGGAGCCTCTCAACATCTTAACTTATCATCTCGGGGCAATTGGACTTGACGGCACTACTCATAGTATTACTATATTCTAGTTCTTTTTGTTGTTCTTTTATCAATTGTTGCTCGCCTTTATCTGGACTGTCCGCAACCATGTTTTTGCCCAGTTGGATCCTTATACTTCTTTTTTTTTGGACTCTCCATTTGTAGCTTTGATAGGCTTGATAATCTTGGATTGGACACTATTTTGTATCTTCTTGGAAAAATTCCAATTTTAATACAAAGAGAAATTTTTCATTTGGGAAAAAAAGCCATGTGGGAATTAATGTCCCTTCCTTTGATTAATTCCCATATCACATAATGTATTCCATTAATGAAGTGAGTTTGATCTATATAACATTTATTTGAAATACTACTAACTTTTACTAGGTGTGAAAATCCTTTTTACAGGTTTTAAATAAATTGTACAATAGGAATTAGAATTTCTTTGAATAAATAAAAATTACAAAAGCAAACGACATACTTAGAAAAATAGTTCTAATTGAGTGGAAGGACTTTATTTGTCAGGATGTACTACTTCCACATTAAAAATGTCCTTATTCCATGTTAAGAAACACCATTTGGTTTTCTTGTTCCAAACCCACTACAAGTATAGTACAACATGTGACCATGATAAAGATGATTCACAAAAGCGATAAGGCTACATCTTTCTTGAATATGGAAAATCATCCATGCAATTGAAATAAAAAAAGATATGTATATTGCTCCTAGGGGTGTAGATCAGTTGGTGATAGAGTGCATTGTTCAAACACTCTTTGCAATGTTGTTGGTTCAAACCTTGCCTAGCCCATGTGTCGTGCTTGGGAGGTGTGTGGCGCACTTGGAGGTTATAGTGGTATTGGTCAAAATTTACCCCGTATCACACGAGTATGATCCCACCTTAATTGTCGATTTTTCCAACCAAAAAAAAATATGCAAATTGATTATATACATGTGTACTCAAAAATTCAATATTTATCACGATATATACAAGAACAAATATATGTACAAGTGGAAAAGACATCCACGTATGTGTTACTATACAGATATAATATTTATAAGGCACCATTGGGAAATGTAAGGCTTAATTGACAATCTAATATGTTTCTAAACTGAGCAATAATTGAACACATGCCAAGACAAACCTCAATACATATGCGCTTCCATATATTATGGTACTTACCATGTGTCCATTCAATGTACCATGCTTTCAATCTTTTGCATGTATCAATGCCAGCTAATGTGCTTCTTTGAAATACTTGAATCTTGTTTTTCTAGACTTGGGTGATTGAGTATATTCTTTTCATCAATCGATGTCATGGGTCATCAAAGCCTCGTTTCACTAACATGGCAACCAAGGGAGTAGAGTTGGAAGTGAGAGATAGCCTTGTAAGTGTGCTATTCTGGACAAAAAAAAACTAAGTATGTAGATGGCCTCATGGATAAAAAATGTATCAAACCCATCATTGCTTTAGCATAAATGTCCCAAAGTTTCATTGTGATTACTAATAACTACATAATCCATAATTTTCTACCAAACAAATATGTAAAATAAATGATACATAATCCATAATTGGTTAACAAACAAATATGTAAAATAAATTATTTGAGAACCATCCCAATGGAGCATGATTATCTATGATTTTACCTTTCATCCCAACTACAATGATGCTACACTTTTTTCTAGCCACTTGTTTTGTGTATGCACTATTTGGTATATCGGTGCAACATTCATGCTTGCTAAAATCCCTCAACTATGTAACAACTATTTTTCTTTCTCAATACTTTCCACAGGGTGGATTAAACCTCATGATTTCTAACTATTAATTATCTTAGAATTATAGAGATTATGCTATATATGTGTGTGTATGTACACACACACATTCCAAGCTATAAAGCTTGAGGAAAACCCCTGAATACTTCCCCTCATTTCGAAGATGGTACCTAGGGTAAACCTTAGAATCTTCAAGGCACAAGGTCGATCAACAACGGGGCTTGAAGCCATTAAAATAATATACTCATTAAGAGCTCAACATGTCACTTGTGAAAATTGAACCTAGGTGGGGAGGATAACAATCATTCCTACCACCCAAGCTAAACTCAATTGACACATACACACACATTCCTCCCAACTACCCGAACTAAACTCATATATGTGTGTGTGTGTGGGTGGGTGTGTTAATTGAGTTTAGCTCAGGTGATTAGGAGAAATGTATGTGTGTGTGCACATATATATAAATATAATATTTTGACAATATGTAGACATCTATTTAATTTTAAGATAAAATATTTCAAGCAAGGAAACCCTTCTCAAACCATCAAAACAAAAAAAAAACGCATGTCAAAGCCAAGTTTCTCTAAATTAGGCTTATTAGCAAGCATCGATAATCCATTATATTTTAGATTAACCTTAAACTAAGTTTATTAGCAAACAACGATAATCCACTATATTTTAGATTAACCCTAAATTAAGCTTATTAGCAAGCGGCGATAATCCACTATATTTTAGATTAACCCTAAATTAACCTTATTAACAGACAACAATAATCCACTATATTTTAGATTAACCCTAAATTAAGCTTATTAACAAGCAACAATAATCCACTATATTTTAGATTAACCCTAAATTAAGCTTATTAACAAGCAACAATAATCCACTATAGTTTAGGTTAACCCTAAATTTATCTTTTTAGCAAGCAACAATTCACTATATTTTAGATTAGACCTTTCACTACTATTCTAAACATTATATATATTCACATTGATTTGAAGTGACCAATAAATCCATACTATTAGTATGGACTATTAGTAGAAACAATTGATTGTTACTAGAGCAATGTTGAATAGATCAATCACATTGCCCTATAACTCCCTTATTAATTGAGTTAATATATAGAATTTAATATTATTTGGGAGACTTGCCACTTTCAATGTTTAACTAATTTAATTCCATCACAATTTAATTTGAAAAATAAATGAAGATTGGTTTCTTCAATACTAATTGGCACTTAGTGTTTTCTACTTTGTCAAGTTTCGGAATTTCTTCACGTATTGTTGGAGTTAATACAAAATATAGCGTATTGATTACTTTTTTTTCCAATAAAAAATTCCTCAAATTTATAAAAAGTATAAATTCTTTTACATCTGCCAGCACTGCAAGCTGTTTGTCATCAAAGAACCGCTCCAATACAGGGACTCAATCAATACAAATCCGGCCAGGAGGAATTACCATATCGCTCACGGGGAGAGAGTACATCGCTACTCAAATAGATTTAACTAAAATATATAACTGGATCCAATTCATCTGCTAAATGGCGACGGCCTTCATCTTTCAAAGACATTTATGGAGGATATGGGACTGTCTATCCCATTATCGCTGTGGAAGACCGAGAGTCTTCCCACCACACCATTTAGTGCTCTCTTTGAGAGCGCATCAGCCTCCCTGTTGAGAGAACGAGGAATGTGTTTGAAATTGATGTCGGCGAAGTGAGCGGATAGGTTCCTCGTGAGATGCAACCAGCCTTCAATATGAATTGAGTGAAGGTTGCATTTTTGAGTTATCCAGTCAATGATCACTCGAGAATCACCAAGTACGAGAAGATGGTTGATCGACCACTTAGCCGCCAGTGTGAGGGAGGCCCACAGTCCCAAGAGCTCGGCCTTAGTATTTGTTCCCTCTCCACAGTTTAGGAACCACTTGGTGACCCTCGCCGGGTGATGTTTGAAAGTGCCTCCAGCCCCGCAAACCCGGCCATCCAGTTGAGCAGCACCATCAAAGCAGATAAGTGTATGTCCAGTCGCCATCTCTAGTGTGCAAGCTTTAGGAGAGAAGGTCTTGGTCGATGGTGACTGCCAGCAGAAGGCTGCCAAAATTTTATGGAAAACACGCCTAACAGAAGGAGGCCGATCATCAAAAACAACAAAATTTCTCTCGATCCAGAGATGCCAACACGCAAATACCGCCAGAGACAGAGGGGCCGATCTTTGTGCTGTCCATGTGGAGAAACAGTCAGCAATGGAACGGCCGCTCCACTTGAATAGGAGTGCGTAGTGTTTTAACAAAAGATTCCAGAGCTCTGTGGTAAAGGGGAAGTGTACCAGAAGATGGGAGGTGTCCTCTGAATTTATACGGCAAAGCAGGCAAATTCCCGGGCCACTCCAGCCGCGCCGACGAAGTGCATCCCAGGTGAGGATACGATCCATACCAGCCAACCGGACAAAAAGTTTCAGCTTGAGGGGGACTTTCCAGTTCCAGATCTGGAACGTCCAGGATAAATCCGAGCCAATGTTTTGCTGATGAAGGAGAGCGGAATGAATGTTTTTGACAGTGATGCGGCCGGTGGCATCCCCCCCAGCCCAAATTAACACATCGGGGTCAGCGGACAATGAGATGCCCACACTTCTGAGTGCCGAGGTGAATAACTCCCATTCGATGGAAATCGGCCCGCTAAGAGCAAGCTCAGCGCTCCCCATCCAGTTACTCGGAAAGTGGATTACCCCAGTCGGGGCCCTCACGTGAGCCAGGGACGATATATTCAATGAATGGAGCATCGATACCAGCAAGGGAGAGAGCAGCGACCTGTCCTCCAGCCCTAGAATTCGGTCCCTGCCGAGAAGGATCTCACTGCCCACTCCCGGCTTCCATCTGAGCCAATGGAGAATGACTGGTGAAGAGGCAACCAATCCTTTCCAGAACGGCGAAGCATGGTTTAATTTGAAGGAGGACCTTCTAATCCAGTTATGAAGCGGTTGTGAGCCCAGATACTTGTCCCTTATGATACGGTGCCAAATGCTATCGTGGGAGAAAGCCCGCCAGAAAGAGTTTGCAAGGAGAGCCTCGTTGAAGTGGGTGAGGTTCTTTAACCCCCAACCCCCTGCCCTCCTGGGCCTTGCCAGAAAATGCCAACTACAAAGATGAAAATGAGGCTTTCGATCAAGACCACACCACAGGAAATGGAAAGAAAGCCTTCTAAGAATGACAAGAATCTTCTTAGGAATGCGCTCCAATGTCATCCAAAATACAGTTAAGCTCTCCAGCACATATTTAACCAAGATCAAGCGGCCGCCCAGGGAAAGCCAAGTGTTGCACCAGAATCCAATTTTGCGCTCAAAGATATCCACTAGCCATCTCCAGTCATCCGGCGAGGAGGTGCCCATCTTCAAATGAAAACCCAGATACTTGAAACCCTCATTCAGATTGATAAAAGAGAATGGGATGGAAAGTTTAAGGCTATGGAGTTCCTCCACTGAGAGACCCCAGTAATGAACGGTTGATTTTGTGGGATTAATAGAAAGTCCCGAGACCGAACTGAAAAGACGGAGCACCTCAAGAATAACAGACCATTCTTCAGGATCAGCTTTAGACATAAGTAGAACATCGTCCACGAACATGAGATGGACTATCTTGATGAGATTGGTTATCTTAATGCCCGAAATGAGATGATCGGAAGTTCTTTTGGCGAGCAGAAGGCTGAGACTCTCCATAATCAGGATAAAAAGGTAAGGGGAGAGTGGGCAGCCTTGTCGAAGCCCCCTCCCGCTTTTGAAGAAATGTGTGGCCTGCCCGTTTACCAGGACAGCAAAGTTAGGACTGGTAATACAGGCCAAAATCCAAGTTATAACCTTTTCTCCGAAACCCACCGAGTGGAGAGATAAACGCAGAAAATCCCAATCGATGCAGTCGAAAGCTTTCTTGAGGTCGAGTTTTAGAATCAGCGCCTTTAGGTTCTTTTGCTTGATGCTGTGGATGCATTCGTGGGCCGTCCCAATGGCGTCCTGGATCCTGCGGCCTTTTAAGAATCCCAGCTGCTCAGCAGAGAGACTCCTCCCGAGAACGGGCTTGATTCTGTTTGAGATTACTTTGGAGACAATCTTGTAGATAAGATTGCACAGGGAAATCGGCCTATAGTCATCGAAAGAGAGTGGACAGTCAACTTTCGGAATTAAGACTAGGAAGGTAGAATTTAAATTACCTGAGATCTTGCCTCGGATGCGGGTGTCCTCCACCATCTGTAGTAGATCCTGTCCCACAAGGTCAAAGAAGAATAAAAAGAATTCTGAGGTCCAGCCATCTGGCCCAGGGCTTCTTTCAGTGTTAAACTTTTGAAGAATGTCTTTTATCTCATTCAGAGTGGCTGGTCTGAAGAGAGCCTCGGCTTCAATCTCAGTGACTAACTATGGGAAGAGACTGGCTGTAGCTACTTTCTCCGGAAGGCTGTGTGAGGTGTTGGCTTTATAAAGCTGAGCAAAGTAGGCCACGGCCTCATCCTTAATGGCCTCCTGCCCGTGGATAGCATCGCCCCCCATGCTATTTATAGACTGAATAAGCTTTTTATTTCGGTTAAAGCTAGCAAGTTTGTGGAAATACCGGGTGTTGGCATCTCCGCTTTTCAACCAAGTGGCGCGGCTCCTAAGGCGCCAACAGTTTTCATCGTTGAGCAATATGGCATTCCGGTTAGATTCGAGCAGTTTTAGATGACTGGACTCATCCAGAGACAATGTAGAGTATGCCGATCCGCTGATCAGGTCTGAAATTTCCGTCTCCAAAGAGAGTAATCGGCTCTGTTCCAGCGATTTGTGTCTCAGGAACCAAGACTTGGTTTTTGATTTAAGAACCCTTAGCTTCCAAGTGAGGCGTAACTGGGGATTGTCTTCGGTGTGAAAAATGGGATCCAACCAAACCGAAGTAACCAGCTCGGAGTAGTCAGTTGACTTAAGCCAGTCATGATTGAATTTGAAGGGGAACTTATTGTGTAACTCAGTTAAACTCAGGTGCAGGAAAATAGGGGCATGGTCGGAGAAATAAGGAAACTGAACCCAAGATGACGGAAGAATCGGAGAGGACAGAAAATTACCCGCCACAAGGAATCGATCGAGTCTTCTGGCAATTGCTTCGGTGCCAATCCTGCCATTCCTCCACGTAGGGGATAGTCTGGACGGCCTTACATCAATCAGATTATGCTGGGCGAATAATGCTTTGTAGAAGTCTGTAGAAGAATTTGGCAGGATAGCCCCTCCCCAGGCCTCATCAGTAGCGAGAAGGATATTAAGATCACCGCCGATGATTAGATTTTTGTGTGAGAGGATCCCACTAACTGCCAGCTGATTCCAAAACTTATGTCGATCGGTGCAAGGGCCATAACAATTTAGAATAGCCAACTCCATCATAGAAGTAATGTGGGTGCCTACTAAGAGTAAACCCCCACACGTCAAGAAAGGACTCAGCGCATAGAGACTGGGGTCCCATGCCACCAGCAGCCCTCCCGAAGTCCCAAGTGAGCTGACCGCCGAGGAGAACCAGGAGGGACGGAAACGATTAATGAAGTCACTGGATTTTTGAGCTGATCAGAGGGTCTCTTGTAATAGGATAATGTCGGGCTTAGAACGCTCCAGTAGTCTGCGGAAGGAGGCAGCCTTGAGGGTGCCTCTGGTCCCTCTGACATTTAAGGAGAGCACTATCATTTTTTAGAGCGAGCCAAAGCCTTCAATGCTCTAAGGGGCTTGTCCTCCTGTGAGGGAAGAGCAGGAATGGAGTGTTGAGTGTTGAAAGAGTCTTTCTTCTTTCTGGAGCTTCGGGTTTGTAGTGGGGAGAGTTCCGATCCTATGCCCCGAGACCAAGCATAAGCCTTGCCCTCCATACGGTGGGTGCAAGAGGGGCCAGCCTCTGTAGAAGGATTGATAAGTTCCTTGCCCCGGTAGATCGGCAATAGAGCAGAGTGTGCCGGGAGTGGGTCTCCAGGAGGGGTGCAGTTCAGGCCCGAAAGAGATAGTGGATCTGTATCTCCTTCAGATTGGCTAAAGCCTGGTAACACAAGTTGAGAGGAATCTGGAAACAAAGGAGAGGGTGGATCGGAAAAATGCATATTCGGGTGTGAAGAGGGAGGGTTTGGGTTGACAATGGAGTCACCAGAAGGGTGTGAATCTATCGAGATAGGAGGGGGAGAGCAGTGGAGTGAGGTGGCATTCTGGGCAAGTGAAGAGGATGGCGCAGCTTGTGGAGCAGGGGAGGATAAATTGCAGGGGGAGGAGAGCCAGTGGAAGGACTTTGTGGCTTCCTTCTCTGCTTCGGAAAGGGACTTAAGGAGGGAAGGACAAATGAGATTCAGCTTCTGCAAATGGCGTTCTGAGAGCTCCAAGGAAGTGAGGACAGAAGGGTCTGAGGGGGGATCCAGATAAGCCAGTGAAGGGTCGGCCTCCATATATTCAGGAGGATTAAGTTGGAGGTCATCCTCTTCAGGAGAGGTGATCGGTATCTTACCTGGACAAGTGCTCCTGAGATGACCAGTCTCTCAACAGAAATTACATCGGAAAGGGATTCCGAGGTAATCCAGCTTTTGCAGAAGCTTACGTCCTCTCCAGGCGATCTCCAGGGAATGAGGAAGTCCAGCAGTGATGTCCAGTTCAACCAGGATTTTGCCAACCTTCCTTTCTGGGCTATGAGTCAACTGAGTGTCGAGGGAGATAAATGTGCCAAGTGAGTTGCCTATAGCTCTTAAGGCACCTTCGTTCCAAAGCTGAAGCGGGAGTCCCGGCAAGAGAACCCAAAGGTGTCTTAGCTAGCGTATTGATTACTTGCAAGAGTTTGGAGTTTTAATTTCTATGATTCTTGTTATTTTGTCATTTATTTATATCCTTCCATTCGGTTTTATTCGTAGTTTTCAAGACTAAATCATAATTGCACAACTTAAGTATGCATTTGGTTCTTAAATATTCTTGGTTTTTAAATATTTTGTATAAGAATGTATTTATGTTGTAATGGTAATTCGTTTTGCCTAGTTATGATTATAATCAACCAATTTGGTAAAATTAGTAATAAAATTAAGTTTGAGGATTATATAGGAAAGGACTATGTTTAATGAAATGTTTCTCTTCATAAATGAAATTAAATGAAATTTGTAAAAAGACACAAAATTTGATTGTAAAATAAAATGAGAAAATGCTCGAATAAATAGATATGGAAAGAAAAAACACAATGGCATTTCATTGTGAGTCCATTGCCTACCTACCTAGTGCACTAACTAAGGAACTATTATCTTCCCTTGCTTAACCTAATTCATTTAGAAAGAGAGCACTAAATATCATCGTTTAAAAGAACTCGACTTGGGAGGGATATTTGTATGGGTAGAAGTCTCCAATTGGGAAATAATTTGGCAAAATTGAGGATTAGATGGGGCAAAGCAAATTTCCTAATCTCAACATCTTTACTATATGAGAACATCAAAACCACTATCATGGGAATAAGGTGTGTTTTAAGAGTGCGCTATTGTTTCTAGCTAGTGGAAGGATTCATCAAGAGCCTTTCAAGCCATGTGTGTGTGTGTGTGTGTGTGTGTGTGTGTGTGTGTATTCCATCTTGTTCAACCTATATTATATATTGTGTCATTACAAATTTTTACTTAGCTTCAGTTTTAGCTATGCTATACAAGTACTATTAATAAAGCATGAGTCAAATCTCCAATGTTGCTTTTCCAATTGTTATTCATGTGTTCTAGTGTTGTTGTTCTAGTTTCTAGTTCCATCATAGGTTACTTAAGAAATGATTTGAAACAATCCACCATATTGCTCGGTGTGTGGGTAATTATTTCCCCTCCCTCCCTTATGGTTTCTTGTCTCGAAGGTATTGTGTAGTGTGAAATTTGTAGAAAGGATTAGAACAAACTACTACATGGTCGATTTATCAACCATACTTTTTGTTCTAGGGTGCTTTCCCCTCCTCTAGGTATAGTTTACCTTCCTCGCTTATGTGACATGATGGACCAATCTAGATCCAACCAATTCGATAACTAAAATTATCCATGGAATAAGAACAATAAATATTGATTGAATAATATAAACCATGTTGTGGGCTTCACTAATAAGAGTTGCAATGAACATTAGAGTATAGAGCTCACATATTTAAGCATAGAGATCTACATCCATTTCCTACCTACCTAGTGCACTAGCTAGGGGAACTATTATCCTCCCATGCTTAACCCAATTTGTTTAGAGAGAGAGAGAGCTTGAAGGAACTACTTCAAAGTACTTGGACTGGGAGGGGCCTTGTAGGGGTAGAATTTTGTGTATGGGGAAGCAATTCGACCTAAAGAATATTAAGCCTCTATTAAATGAATTATGTCTCTTCACAGTGTTAGGTTAAACTTGACTTGGTGAAAGAGTCAAAGTTGTTTGGTGAACAATAGTGGTTTTGGGCACATGGTCTTGGTGATCTGTGGTTTTAGATCCCATGGATTGCATGTTATGAAAGCCTTTAAAAATTCGATGATACTCCATTGTAATGTGTCGAGAGTTGAGTGGTGAAGGCTCACTTGGTCGGGGCTAGGAGATTGGCTAGCTTGATCGGGTTTGGCCAAGGAACTAATAGATCTATTAGCTAGTTTTTCCTGGTTTGGGTTTTCTAGGATAAAATCTTGTGTGTTTTATGTGTTGTTGGTTTAATTTTAATCTGTCTTTTTTTTTTTTTTTTCCTTTCATGTGGTATCAGACCAAGGAAAACCTAGACTCTCTCACGAGAGTGGTTTTATGATGAAGAAATAGTTTTCGAAGTACAGAGGTAGGGTTTCAACGGAAGAAATCCCACAAGGAATAGTGCATAGACAACCCGCCTTGAAGACTATTATGTGAACGAATGCGAAATTGGTGAAGGTTAAAGGAATTGGAGAATATCGAAAAGGAAAATGCTTATATCATTAGCTTGCATGATGGAAATGTTCTTGGAGATGATAGTGTCGGTATTTTCAAGGGAGGCATGGAAGTTTTTATGGATGATGATCTAGAATGACCTGGTGCATAGTTGGGGTTTGGATTTTATTTTCACCAATGCATGGATGACATGAAGGCGAGAAATGTAAAGGTGAGAGGATGGTGGAACAAGTGTCAGGATAACAACAATGAAAAAATAAATTATTATGGAGTTGGAAATGTTTATTTCTTTTAAATGGGCATACGACTATAATACATGGTTAGGAATGTGTACCGTTGGTAACTTACTAGTAAAGTCTAGGCATAGACCTAGGTAATAGGGGGGAGTAGGGGGGAGCATGTGGTATTCCCGAATACCCCGGTTATAAACTTTGAGGAGGGGTAGGGCATGGAGGTGAACGCTGTAGATTCACTTTGCCAGTTTGGTTGGATTTGGTCATGGGAGACCCCAAGTCAAGTTCAAAGGGGGAAATGTTAGGTTAAACTTGACTCAGTGAAATATTCAAAGTTGTTAGGTGAACGATAGTGGTTTTAGGCACATGGTTTTCATGACCCTTGGTTTTAGATCCTATGATTGCATGTTATGAAAGGATTTTAAAAGTTGGTGATACTCCATTGTAATGTGTTGAGAGTTGAACGGTGAAGGCTCACTTGGTTGGGGCCAGGAGATTGGCCATCTTGACTGGGTTTGGTCAAGGAACTAATAGATCTATTGGCTAGTTTTTCTTGGTTTAGGTTTTCCATGATAAAATCTCATGTGTTTTATGTGTTGTTGGTTTAATTTTAATCTCTCTCGTGTTTTATTTACTTTCGCACAAGAATAATTAACATTAATACTAATAACAACTAAAGAGGTAGCATTTCTTTGCTAATAATCATATCTGAGGTGTGTGCGTGGAAGTACAAATTGAAAAAATATTTCAAGTCACTTTCACAACAAAGGATTAGATTAAGACCCAAAAGGCATGAAGCCCGTGAAATTGGACACATGTCTCAAAGATCATTGATCTAAACACATAAGCATAGACATTTAGAGCATCCGTTTAAAAATCCAAGAAATCATCAAGCAAGTATGCTTGTGTAGGCTTTGAATTTACAATCTAGAATAAGAAATAAGAAGAATATGATGTTATTTGAACAATCTAGGTAAAGAACATTGGGAGGCAGTAAATTGGATGCTAAGGTATTTGAAAGGTACTTCTACTCATGCATTATGTTTTGGAGGTTCAGACAGTGTTCTACATGGATATGTTGATTTAGATATGGCAGGCGATAAAGATAGTAGGAGGAGCACCACTGGGTATGTTTTTACTATAGGTGGAACACAAGTAAGTTGGATTTAGAAACTGCAAAATCTTGTTGCACGTTCAACAACAAAAGCAGAGTATGTTGCTACTGCAGAGGCTAGTAAAGAAATGATTTGGTTACAGAGGTTTATGGAGGAATTGGGAAAGAAACAAGAGAATAACAGGTTGTACTGTGATAGTGAGAGTGCCATTCATACTGCAAAGAACTCATCCTTCCATTCGAATACTAAGAATATACAACTCAGGTACCATTTCATACGATTCGTCTTGGAATATAAACATTTGAAGTTGGAAAAGATACACACTAGCTAGAATCCTGCAAACATGTTAACAAAGGGAGTAACCAGGAATAAACTAAGTTCCTTCTTAGTTTCAGTTGGTCTTCAAGCATGAAGGTGAAGATGAGAAATTTTCCAGGTCCAAGAAGGATCATAGTCCAGCAGATACAACAATGATGGAGTTGTAGAGATCATAATCCAAGTGGGAGATTGTTGGTTGTGGAGCCTGATTATCTTACTGATTTAAAGGTCTTTTTTTCAATCATGTTTATACCCCATGAATACTTTACACCTCGGAAGGATGTGCAGTCCTCCACGTAGGGGAGTGAAAGGGGGGTTACCTCCCCTGTGGGGTCCAAGGGCAAGTGGGCCACCGACAGGGGTTCAGGGGCAAAGTTGCCTTGTAAATGTATATTGTAATTTCATAGTAAATATGGATCGTTCATTATAAGGTCACAGATCTAATGGTAGAAGTTATGTTAGGGTTTTTTACCCTAGAAGGAAACCTTCTTTTATGAGGGAAATGTATTGTGGGTATGTATCATTGTGAATATTGTATTTTGAGTGAGGAGATTATGAGAGAAAGAAGAGGAATTTACATAGGGTGTGTTGTAAGTTGTATCCCTTCATTTGCTAGATAATAATAAATGAAGGACCTGGAAATTTCTCTGGTGGACGTAGCCACACTTGGTGAACCACGTATATCTGTGTCTCTAGTGTATTATGTATGTTCTGTGTTTTATTTCCGCATTTGTTTTATTTTATTGCTCTGTGATCCTGTTTTTCTAACACCCTAATCGAAGATCAATCTTCGAGAATTACACCACCCCATGAAACTCATATATCAACTTGTGAATCCTAGGTAACATGTATTCATATTCAACACCCTGTAGTCGATGCACATCCTCATCGTGCCATCCTTCTTCTTCATGAGTACCACTAAAGAAGTGAAGGGACTAGAACTAGGCCTAATGTGCCCCATCTCCAACAACTCATTTATGGCCTTCTCTATCTCGTCCTTGAACTTCTTCGGATGTTTGTATGGTGTGGTGATCATGGGCTTCACCCCCTCCTCTAACTCAATGGCATGCTCAAATCCCTTGTCAGGTGGTCTCCCTGCTGGTAATGGTCCAAACACTCTGTCATGATTCCCAAGCGACACCTAGATGTCCACATGGTAGTGTCGGTGATCCTATTATGGCTTCTCCATGGCGATTAAACACTCTCTTACACAAGCCAGGTCCCCATGTCTAAAAATAACATGCATGCATTTATTCGACATGATCATGGGGACTCCTGTCGACATACCTCTCAGTATAACTCATTGACCTTCTTTGTCCCTAAACTCTATTCTCGTGTCCTGATAGTTCATGTGGATATCTCTAAGCGAGTACAACCAATGGACACCTAATATCACATGGGTGTCTACCAATTCTATGACATAAAATTCATCAGTCAACGCATAGTTTCCCAATGTCACCTCCAATCCCCTGATCCTCTGATTGCATGTCATGTTTTACGTATCTTCTACCACTACGTTGAATCCCTCAAATTCCTCTATCGGAATATGTCTTTTGGTGACAAGTGTTGCATCAATGCAATTGTGAGTGCCCCCCCCCATTAATCAATGTTGTAACTCTCTTCCCCTGCAAGATGCCTCTATCCCTAAAGGTGCAATATTTGGGGACCCCTGAAAGTGTGGAAATGGTCACTTTCTTAACTATGTCCTACAATTGATTTTCCTTTTCACTTTCCAGATGTGGTGGCTTTGCCTAACCACTATTATGTCTAGTATCTTGAATGTGAGTTGACTCCTCCTCATCAAAAAGTACCTCTATGTAATGTACTTTCCCTTTGCCCATACACCGGTGACTTAGCTCCCAGGGTTCTTTAGATCTAAAGAAAATCTTCTTCCTTCTCAACTATCTTTGAGTCTCCTCATCCATCTTGTCCTTCCTTCTCCATGGCTTCTAGAGAGGCTTTGTCTCTTGACCCTTCTGTGGAATAAAGGGCTTCATTGATGCCTTCTTGGAAATTGTGTCTGTCATGTCCTGGGTCTTCATGATGGAAACCTCTAATGTGGTTGGCAGAAAATCATTCACCCACCCTCTCAAAGGTTCGACTAATCCATCAGTGACTAGAATCACCAATATCTGCTCCGAGATGTCTGTCACCATGATTGTCATCCTCTGAAAATATGTGATGTATGCCTCTTGTGTACCTATCTATCTCAATTGTTCCAACTCCCTGAAGTGGATCTCAAGGTCCTTTTTATCAAATCTTTTCATCAACCTCTGGGTGAAATCCTCATATGAAGTTACGTTGGCGTGCCTTAATGTCACTATCCCATGGTACCACCACTCATGAGCTTCTCCATCCAAGTGTAGGGTGGAAAATTTAATCACCTCCACCTGTGTCATTAGGTTAAGTTGGAAGTAAGTGTCCAACTTATGTACCCATGCTTGGGCTATGCACTTGCCAAATCTGCCAAAATGTGGGATAGTCATCTTCCCCAACTTGCCCAGAAGATCAAAGTTTTGTTGGCTCTGTGTTGTCCTTGGTTTGTGTTTGAGCCTAGTGTTGCAGTAGTTGGTGTAAAACATGGCTTCCTAGATATCCTCCTCTAAGGCTTGATACTCTCTGAAGTAGGTGGTGTATTCATCCACCTAATCATGTTGTCCATTTGCTTTTGTAGGCTGCTCGTCAAGGAATGATGGCAATAATGGCCTAGGTGTCATCCAACTCCATGTTTGTCGGGCACTTTTTGCAGGAATATGGGTATTTATACCCTCTACCTAAGTTCTACCTACTCCTTGGTTTCCTTCTGCATTCGGCCTATACTTTCCTCTTTGCCCCACTAGCTATATGAGTACCTCGAGGGTTTGTTGTTGGTTTCTCATCATCTCTTCCTGTCTTTGAGTTGCTTTTGCTTGTATCTGGTTTGCCTCATCTTGGCCCCTGGTCATATGAATTAGTAGTCTGATCACATGATCTTTTGTACGATCTCGGTTGTCTCCCATGTTTCCTTCTTGTTTTGACCCTGGTTGGTTCATTTCTACTTCTTCTTTCGATGATCCTAGTAAGGGATGTCCTCCACACCCCCATATTCTAGGAATCAATGCATTCACCGATGGGAAATATCACTAGCTATGATACCACTATAATGTCCCCAACGTGCTAGGAAAAGGTATTATTGTTTTATTATGCAAAGTGTGATGTGTTTGATAGTGCACTTCCGTCAAACAATTTACATTCATTTATTTTTATGTAGGAATCTGATTAATGACTTATAACAAACAATTTACATGTATGGTCATAAATAAACTTCCATCAAAAACATTATATCTTATCCGATAACACAAATAATGAGGGAGATGATATGGGCATTCTTATTATAAATGGAGACATAAATACAAATAAGCCAACTAGTGGTTGTTGTAGAAACTACATAATACTAGAAAACTCACCAAACATTAAAAAAAAAAAACATGGAATGATGCCCCTGTCTCCTCTAGAAACATTTTTTATTGTTGAAGGGCACTCCAACTACTTGTTGTCCTCTCTAAGGCACACGTACTGCACTTAAGGTGCTCAGCCCATCCTCAAAGTACTTCCGCAACCCGTCTAAGGCCCTCACGTCCCTCCCACACCTCATGGCTTTGCAACAAAGGTGTATTTTCCCTCTTCTAGCCCGCAACTCAACTGAATGGGACCCGTGGCCCTCTCCACTCCCTTACACAATCCACTATGTAAATGAATGGGACACATGGCCCTCCTACAATCCACTTGGTCTGCTCTAGTGGCCTCGTAACCTTTTTTCCAAGCCCACACGATTGTTAATACCCTCAACCTACAATAAATCCCTCCATGACCAACTATAGGACCTCAAAGATACTATCTCGGTTTGAAATTAATGGGAGACGACTCCCATAATGGAATACGTAGCCCCCTGACAAGCTATCGAACCTCCATAAAGCCTCATGACTTCTTCCTTATGCCACAGACTAGTGCAAACATGACATTGGCCTCCTCAAGGTGATGGCTATAACCTTCCTAAGAAGATCAATACTTCCCAAGCTGAAGATAATCACAAACTAAAGCTCCAAGTGGAAAACCTTGGATGCATTTCCCCTTATGTTTCGCTGGGGTGGATGTTGCACCACCAAAACCAAACTAATGATGGTAGGGTTTTTTCAAAACCCCAACGAAAACTCAACTCTCAAGAGCATTCCAAATAAGAGATCAAGTCATAATGTTGAAGTGAAGAGCTACCCCTCGTTTTATTCTTCCTCCAAGCCTTCTAGATCTTTCCTTTTGACTGAATCAAACCTCACCCTTATTTCTCCTTTAATTTTCACTCAAACATTAAAAATTACTTTTTAATGTTTAAGTAATTAATATTTTATCTTTTTATTAAATGTCACTTTAGAAACATGACACTTTCTAACCCAATGACACTAAACAAATCCCCATGACTCCCTTTTTCCACTGACTATAGCCTATGGGAGTCATATAGGATACTAAGTCATCCTCTGTCGGGATCATTTGTAAGGGGACATTACAATATCTGAGGGAGCGAGCTTCTCAATGTTTTCTTCTTTATCTTATTGAATAATACCAAATGCTAAAAACTTATGAAGATTGACCTGCTTACTGCTAATGTGCCTGAAAATTACTAAAGAAGTGTTAGATAATGAATAAGTATAGATGAATTTGTATACGTTACCATCTTTCTACAGTTGACAGGTGTTTTTCTTGGCATGATATTGCATGTGAATGAAATCTCATTTTTGTAATAAATGCCATGATTATTGAGAACTTCTTGTATATTTAAGACATGTTGATGGTCTTTGACCATATCAAATCCAACTAAGGGGCACTAATCAAATTTGACTAGGTCAGTAATTCATGCTATAAAAGATACCGCCTAAGTTAGAAGAAAGGTTATTTTCAATTATTGTATGATGTCGATATTCTGGTCTTTTAATGAGAAATAAGAATACAAAGCTATGCTCTTTTCGTCGTGGACTTTTCTCCCAATACTCATGTTGTTTCCCATGTAAATATTTGTATGTTTGATGGATATTGACTAATGTTATACTTATGTTTATGATATTTTATTTTTGTTTCGGTCCATGGTTGAACATATTTATTGGTTTTTTTTTTGTTCAATGGATTAAGACATAACCAAAATAAAACAAAGGTGTTTATTCAATCCAAGTATATTTAGTTCTGGGGGAATTTAGATTGACGTTGGTGGAGAAGCGTATTGTTTTTGGTATTTTTAGGTTGGGTCTTTTTATGCCCAATATTTGAGGGTCATTTGAAACTCTAACAGATCTTGGAGTAAGAAGAATACTACTAGCGAACACTAGGTAGGGTTTTAGGGAGCAAGTCCAGTAGTCGTTATGAATATTGTTGAAAATGGGTGGTTTGTAAGAAGAAGTTGGTGGCAAAAGCTAAGGGAGCTAGCAGGTGGTAGAGGTCAACAACCTCCATTGGTAGACATTGAAGATGAGGAACCTCTAGAGTTCAAAAGGTTGAATGTGGAATATGACCCAAATCCCCACAAGATTCTTCCAAAAAGTCTAAGAAGTCCCGTAAGATTATAAAGAAGACGAAGTGAGCCAAAGGGTATCACACTATGCTCTACAATCTCTATAAAGATATGTATTATGCAGAGCATTTACGTTGGATGGTATCCCAGGAAAACACCGAACTGATATTTTTTAACTCTCGACTTTCAAAGACATTAAAAGAATGCAAAACCACTTATTCAATTTGAACACACCATGTTATTACAAGAATCGGTGGCAAGATCATTGGATTAGTATCTCACATACCCTTATAACTCAAAAATATAAAAGTTATGAATCTCTCCTCTCCGTGACAAATGTGTGTATATTTGGATCCCTCTACAATGTATATATGTTAATACAAGTATTGAGGATAAGGTTGTTGGGTTAAAATTATCATCAGAATTTGGTCGGGTAATCTTTATTAAAATTATAATTTTTGGTTGGATGAAATTGTTATTTTTAATGTAGAAATGAATTCAACACTCTCAAATACCCCTGCTACAACCATATGATATAATATTAACATCTAATGTTTACAATTCCATCCATCCAAAATTATTCTTACTAAATTTTAAATAAAAATTATATTATTATTTTGAACTTTCCCATTGTAATTACTCTTACCTTGACTCTTAAGAATTAATTATTGACTCTTAAGAATTAATTAGTGAAAGGAGAATAATAAATTTAAGAGACAATGTCTTTGTAATTAATAATTAATTAATAGAAGAAAAATAGTAAAATGTTTTTTTTGTTATTAAGGATTAATTAGTGAAAGGAAAATAATAAATTTAAGAGACAAGGTCTTGTGATTAATAATTAATTAATAGAAGAAAAATAGTAAAATTAAGATGACATGATTAGCTTTGAAACGCAACCTCGAGAAAGGTAATTAGAAATATTATCAACGAATAATCATTACAAAATACTAATTGTTTGAACCCAACGTGAATCGAACACGCAACCTTCTGATCTGGAGTCAGACGCGCTACCATTGCGCCACAGATCCAAGGCTTTTCTTATAACAAATATAATACTAGTGGAGGGATGTCAATCTGTTGACAGAATTTAAAAGGTTTCAGGTTTTCTTCTCATGCCTCTTGATTTCATGCTTTTAATATCCAGTGAAAAGAGAACCTCAAATATTTTTGAGTGTTGCGGTGAGCGTGGACCGAAAACGCAACCTTCAAATATTTGTCCTCTCGTTACCAAAATGTTATTAACTCTGTTATATGTTAAGTAGATGAACCTTAGAGTTTTAAAGCACATAGATTTGTTCCACAGTGTAGTGGTTAGGACACTGGGCTTTGAATCCAGGAACCTGAGTTCAAGTCTCGGTGGGACCTTGTCAACCTATTTTTATTTTAGTGGTCGAACTTGTGTTTATAAAAATTATAAATTAAAAGGACTAATTTAAAAAATACAAATTCTTTTGATGTTGCTCCTTTTAAGTAAAATATTGTCATTTAAAATAAAATTATAAATAATTTTTTCTTCAAATATTGTCATTTAAAATAAAATTATAAATAATTTTTTCTTCAAATGTTGTCATTTAAAATAAAATTATAAATAATTTTTGCTTCAAACAATTTGGAATTTGGAAGTAGTTAAAAAATAATAATATAAAGTTTTTAAATTTTTTTATAATAGAGGATTTGTTATATGTATCTATATGATATGTAAGTCTTAAAGAATGCATAGTAGGTTCATATTTTGAGCATTTTACAGTTATACTTAATCATGATAGTTAATCAATGTAGTAGATTTTATTGGAAAGAAGAAATTGTAAGAGAATTTGAGACTAGTTAAAAAATAATAACATAAAGTTTCAAATATGTTAAAATTTTTATAATAGAGGATTTGTTATATGTATTTATATGATATGTAAGTCTTAAAGAGTGCATAGTAGGTTTATAATTTGAGCATTTCACACTTATGCTTAATCATGGTAGTTAATCAATGTAGTAGATTTTATTGGAAAGAAGAAATTGTAAGAGAATTTGAGACTTTTCTTGAAAGGAAATACTTCTATCAAAACAATATAAGAGCCACGAAGATAGCCTATTTTCTATATAGCCATCTAGAAACATGCAAATCTAGCATGGTTACATCCATTGCTTAATATTTACATTAGGATGCAAGCTTCCCAAAATCCATACAAATAGAAAGCTAAATGAAATTGGTCAACAAGACCACCAAATATGTCATCTTATTGAGGATATTGATTGTTCACTTTATCACTCAAACCATGCAAAAATGTGTGTTAGAGCCAATTATAGAGCATAATCCCTAATGTGTAGATCTAGTGATAAAAATAAATATGTTAACTTCTCCATAGCTTTCTTAAGAATCTCACCCGTGCATAAAAAATGTTACTCCAAAGATTCACACTGTAAATGATATGTCTCATTGATCTTGGGAATGAAATGAGGCAAAGAGAAAGAGATCTATAGGGCATTCTTTAATATTTGATAGCATGAAAATTATCATCACACCATTAGATGACATAATTAGGGTTAGAATGCAATCTCTCTAAGCAAGACACAAGTATTCAAGAAGATCAATGAATCATCATTTTGGGTGCCTCTCCATCTTCCACAAAACCTTTGAGTCATTTCCTATTGAAAAATGTTGTTGGGCATGCTTGAAAAATGACATGCATATGTTTTTTTTCTCTCTATCATAGATTTGCATGCATTGAAGGTAAACCTAGGAGGTCCATCGGTTTCAAAAGAAAACCAACAAATGTCTTGGCTGAATCAAGGATTTTTCAATGTTTTTTTGCATTGTACTAGCATTTAGGGGGATTTAATGTCCTCTCTTAAGGTCTTAGTTGTTGCTTAGTTTCTTAATAAGGTGATATAGTTGTCCCACTTCTTCTAACCTCAATGATATAAGGTACATATTGCATACTCAACATTCAAACACAAGATGGAACAAATCTTTGCAACTGCGGCGGCAGAGAAGGCGAGGGTTCATTTTTTAGGGCTTCGGCCTGGTCTTGCAGTTCTCCACAGGCCCGCTGGCCTCCTCTCGACCTGTTCCAGGCAGCTCAAGCTCGTTCCCGCCCGTCAGCAGATCCCCAATGGCGGTTGTGTCTTCCCTGGTGGTTGCACCTGCGGCTGATGCGCCCCCTCTCGTGGCTGCGTCCTCCATGGCGGCCGACGCCCCCTACTCCTGCTCGCGCCTCTTCAGACGCTTTTTCCAAGCCCGACGGGGGTTGCTCCGCCCGCCCCCTACCAGATCAGGGTCCCTCTATGGGACGTGTGGGACGAGCTTCTTTCAAGGATATGGCCTCCCTTCAAGGGGGTTCCTCTGCTCCGAATACTTCGATTGTTGAAGCCCCTGCAGTTTCTATCCAGATGCCGAAGGAAGCACTGGTGTTTTCCTCTCATCTTAGCAAGATTTCCCTGGTTTGCAGGTTCAACGGCTTCTGGTCGAGTCTAGTTGATCTTCGCTCCTGGATCGACTCCGAATGGTCCCCGCTTCTTGTGGGTGAGGTTTCAGTCTGCCCCTTTGCGAAGGGTTTTTTCGCAGCTATCTTTGAATCTTCTGATGAAAGAGACTTGGTTTCCAGCTTCGGGCCGTGGTTCTGGGGCAGAGTAGGGTTGTCCGTGCAGCCATGGACCCCTGACTTTGATCCAGCCACGACCTTTATTTCTTCTTCTTCGGTCTGGGTGCATCTCCCGTCACTCTCCCTGCACTTCCGGGGGGACAAATCTCTTGAATCTATCGAAAATGGCATAGGGAAATATCTCTGCAATTGCCCTGAAGCTGCCTCAATCAACTCCACCTTTGCCCGGATCTGTGTAGAGATGGACTTCAACAAGGGTTTCCCAGCAGAAATCATCCTCCTTGGAAAGAACTTCTCTTGGACCCAGAAGATCGATTTCGAGAACCTATGTTTCAGATGCAGGGTTTGTTTTGAAACAGGGCACATAGCCCGGAACTGTGAGAAGTCATCCGGGAAAAGAAGATCATCCTGAAGCCAAAGGTCCACTTGGTGGACAGGACCACAACTGGAGAAGCAAGCTGAAGCAAAGATCCCGCCGTCAGAAGCTGAAGGGGTATCCATCTCCGTCCCCAAAGAACCTGTTAAGGGGGAAGATCCACCGGAAGCAACTCTGCCCAGATCGTCAAGCCCAACCCAGCAAGCCTCAAGCTGGGCCGATATTGCTGAGGCAAAAGAAGTGCAAGCTCAGCCGAAAATTCATAACCAGGGTTAAAGAAATGAATGGCAGGTCGTAACCAAAAAGAAAAAAACCGTCTATCAGCGGGAAGATGTAATGACGCGAAGCCGATCTGGCTCGCTGAAATAGCTATTAACAAGAAGTAATCTGAGTAATGTGGTAACGTTTCCAGGATTTTGAATTTTGAGTGATAGAATTCACTCTCGATGTAAAGGACCCAGTGGCTTGCCACGGTTTTACTGGCCAGTCCACCTTCTTAATATAATCCATAACCATTTTCGTCAAAAAATAAAAAAAACATTCAAACACAAGATGGAAAAGGTCATACCAATCTATGTGATAACACTAAATATACCACTGTTAATTTACCTAAATGTGGGCTAAATATGTCACTGATGATTCTCATGAATGTGGTGGGACTGTTAGCAAGGTTGAAAGGTATGATGAGCTAGTTAGGAATCCCCTATTTGGTTTTGAAAGTTCTTTTTCCAAGCATCAAATCTTTTCATGCACATATGGTGATAACTAGAGGTTAGATCAATCTTGTTCAAATATTTTGGTTACCTTCAATTGGTCTATGAGATCATCAATCATGGGAAGTGGTTGTCAATTTTTCATTGTGATCTTGTACAATGCTCCATAATATGTGCATAATCTCCAGTCTTCTTGTTCTTTCTTGGGTACCATGGAAAATGGACAAGCACAAGGAGAAGTGGTATGACAAATCTTACCATCTTCAAGAGGTTTTTACAATTGCTTCTAGATATTTTCACTCTTGATGGGTGTGGTGTGATATGTAGAAGAATTGGGAAGTGAATGCTCTTGAATCAAATCAATGTTTTGTTGGATGGTGCAAAGAGGAGGTGGACCTATAGGTTCTTATGTAACATGAATTGGAACCTATGATAGCCTGGATATCAGAGGGGGTGAGCTTCTCGATGTTTTCGTCTTTATCTTGTTGAACAATACCAAGTGATAAGAACTTATGGAGATTGACCTACTTATTGTTGGCATCCCTAAAAATTACTAAAGGAGTATTGGACAATGAAAAAGGGTGGGTGAGTTTCTATACTTTACCATGTTTCTAGAGTTGATAGGGGTTTTTCCTTTCATTCTGAATGACATGATATTGCATGTGAATGCAACCTCATTTTTGTAATAAATTCCATGTATATTGAGGAACATCTTGTAAATTTATGACATGTTGATCAATTTTGACCATATCAAGCCAACTAACAAGCACTAATCAAAGTCAACTAGCTCAAAAACTCATGCTATAAAAGATCGACTAAGTTAGAAAAAGGGTTACTCTTAATTATTGTATGATGTCGATATTCTGATTTTTGAACTGAGAAATAACAATACAAAGTTGTGTTCTTTTAATCGTGGACTTTTCTTCCATACTTTGTTGTTTCACATGCAAATCTTTGTGTGTTTTATGGATGTTGACTAATTCCATACTCATGTTTATGATACAAGTTTTTGTTTCAGTTCATGATTGAACATATTTATAGTTTTATCATTGTGTTCACTAGATTAAGACATAATAAAAAAAAAAGGTTGTTTATTTCAATATATGTTTAAATATTTAATCTAATTATATTTAGTTTTGGTGAATTTAGCCTGACTTTAGTGGGGAAGGGTATTGGTGTTTGTTTTTGTAGGTTGATTCCCTTTTAGACCCAACATTTGAGGGTCATTCCAAGCTCTTACAGATCTTGTAGTGAGAGGAATACCACTAGCAAACCCTATGTAATATTACAGGGAGCAAGTCTAGTAATCGTTCCAAAGACTGTTGAAAATGGATGGCCTGTAAGAAGAATTTGGTGGAAAACGTTAAGAGGCTAGTAAGTGGTAGATGTCAACAACCTCAATTGGTAGACACTGAAGACGAGGAACCTCAAAAGTTTGAAAGGGTGAATGTGGAATATGACTCGAATCCCCACATGATTCTTCCAAAAAGTCTAAGAAATCCCCTAAGATTGCAAAGAAGATGAAGTGAGCCAAAGGGTATCACAATATGTTCCACAATCTCTATAAAGATATGTATTATGTGCAATATCTGCAGTAGATGGTATCCCAAGAAAACATTGAACTGATATTTCTAAACTCCCAACTTTTAGTGGAATTAGAATAATGCAAGACCACTTATTCAATTTCAACATACCATGTCATTGGATTAGTATCTCACATACCCTTATAACTCAAAAATATAAAAGTTATGAATCCCTCCTATACTTGACAATTGTGTACATGTTTGGAACCCTCTACATTGTAAACATGTTAATACAAGTATTGAGGGCAATGTTGTTAGATTAGAATCTCAATGGGGAAAAATGATAAACATTCTACACTTTTGACCTTTTCTGGTTTGTTATGATCAAAATTTGGCTAGGTAATATTTATTAAAATTGCAATTTTCGGTTCGATAAAATTGTTATTTTTAATGTATAAATGAATTCAACACCCTTCAATACCCCTACTACAACTATATCACATAATATTAACATATAATATTTACAATTCCATCTATTCAATTCTTACTGGATTTTGAACAAAAAAAAATATTTACTTTCAATTTTAATCTCATTATTTTGAGCCATTAGAAAATAACCAATTTATAACAAATTAAAATATAACTATGGAAAGTATTTTATTAAAAACTCTAAACATTACATTGTATGTGAATCTCAATGACGATCACTTTCTTAAGAACACTAACCATTGTAATTACTCCTTACCTCGACTCTCCCTTCACAATCGTCCATGTGTGTGCTATTGTATGAATATTGTAATGAATCAATCAATGAATACTTCGTTTATTGATTCAATGATATCAAGAATTTCATGGGAATGAGGGTCACTACGCTTATAACGCATTAAGAAGTGGCAATCATGCTTGTTCAATGGTAATCTATAAGGTTTTATAAGTAATAATTAATAAATATATTTTTAGTAAAGTTAATATATGATAATTTTGTGATAAAATAATTAATGGTAATCTATAAGGTTTTATAATTAATAATTAATAAATATATTTTTAGTAAAGTTAATATATGATAATTTTGTGATAAAATAATTAATTATAAAAGAAGAATAGTAAAAATTTGATGATATAACTAGTTTTAAAATGTGATTTATAATTAATTATGAAAGGGGCAGTAGGTGTGTAGGGAGTGTTTTAAGATTTTGTGGGATTAAAGGTGCTTTATTTTGCTTAGAGGATACTTTTCCAATAATTAAGTTGAGATATTGACACTTTATATGACATTAAAACTTATAGGAGAAGATTAGAATAATGATTTTATCGTAATAGGATATTCGTAATTGATAATGAATGACCTCCAAAACCCTCACAAATGTTAACATCTTAGTTTGCAAAAGAATTATCAAAGAAAGAAGAACTTACAATCTATTAAATAATATCATATTCATCGACATTTAAACATCAGAACTGTTATACTAGCAAAAAAGACTCGATCCCTAGAAGGAAAAATTAAAATTAATGATGTTTTCTCATCTCACCTATTACCTTAATCTAGATCACATGGCTCATTTAAAAGGTTTGGAACACTTGCCTCAAATTAAAGGTCAAATTAAAGGTGATGATCAGACTACTCACACCACAAACAAGAAACAAACGTGATCGAATACATGACACCACGGATCCCAAAATTTAATAATAAAAAAAAAAACTATAACTCTCCAAATACTATACTTGTTCAATGATGTCAATATGTTCACAGAATTTAAAAAGCTTCAAGCTTTTAATATCCAGTGAAAAGAGAGCCCCAACTTTTAAAGTGTTGCGGTGAACGTGGACCGAAAATGCAACCTTCATATCTCCACTAAGCTATCCCCGTTGCATTTAATACTGAATTTGCTATTATGTTCTGTCTATGTTCTATCTATTTGAATTCCCAAGTTCAGTTAACCTTTAACTATATAATTAATTAGATAAATGGAATTTCTTAATATCATCTCCTCTCGTTACCGAAATGTTAAAAAAGCTGATATGAAGGAATACTAAATTTCTAAAATATATTGATTGGTCCCATCGTCTAGTGGTTAGGACACTCGACTTTGAATCCACGGTCTTTGTGATTTACAATGTAATTGTATAATGGGTTATAACTTATATGTATATTACAAATAAAATAAAATAAAATCATAAATAACTTTTTTTTTTATAGAAATTTAAAGTATTAAAAAAAACGATATAAAGTTTTAAATATAATGTGAAAATCAAATATTTTTTAAAAGTTTTAAGTATAATATTAAAATCAAATACTTTTGTAAATATTTATATAAGAAATGATTTGTTATATGTATCTGTATGATATGTGATGTGTAAGGATTGTATATTGAGTGTTAATGTTTAAGCCATTATTATAATTCTTTGCATTTCATTAGATAACAATAGCATAATACAAGATCACTGAGAAATACACAATCACAAGAGACACAACATTTATTTTGGGAAACCCTCTAGGGGAAGAAAACCTAACAAAACTTCCTTATTATAGATAGTTAATACAATGCCAAAAGAT
>SNQJ01S0010493.1:160307-173739 GCA_010110895.2 Picea sitchensis
TCTTAGATGACACATAAGGAATCAGGTGGTCTTTGATTGAATCTGCAATGATTCTTTTGGCCTTGATTGTGTCCTTTTGATGCTTTGACTTTTCTACAACATCGGTGGGTTCCGATACTTCTTCTTTGACGAATCTTGCTAGGTCATTCTCTTCAAGAATGAGGCCAATCCCATACTTCCAGGCATGAAAGTTTTCCACTCCTTCTAGCTTGTCAACAAGTTTAACACTTGCAGACATCTTTACCCGGAGTTAGGAAAATGATCAAAAAATGAAAGTGCTCAAAATCAAAATATGAACTTACCAGGAGGTGCGCTTGGCTGAGGCGAGTAGCCTGGTGTGTTTGGATCTAAGAAAATCCAAATTTTTCTCCTCCAAATTTTATCTACGGATTTTTGGACTGGTTCTTTTGGTTTTCTGGTACCTCTGGTACTTCTGGTACTTTTGGTACATTGGTTTTCTGGTACTTCTGGTACTTTGTGAAACTAGGGTTTCAATTTCTGGGAGATCCAGCCACTAAAAAGGTGCGCTGAGAGTGCCAAAGTGATCCTTAGGGGAGGGCACACTTTTCTAGATGGTTTTGGGGCTGAAATGCTTCACCATCAAAAAGCCCTAATTTTCATGTATGACAACAATGACGTTTTTCACTCTTGTGAAAGATTCTTCCTTCAACTTGGCTCTGATACCATGTTAATGTTTAAGCCATTATTATTGTTCTTTGCGTTTCATTAGATAACAATAGCATAATACAAGATCATCGAGAAATACACAATCACAAGAGACACAACATTTATCTTGGGAAACCCTCTAGGGGAAGAAAACCCAACAAAACTTCCTTATTATAGATAGCCAATACAATGCCAAGAGATCTCTTAAAATAATGCAGAAGATCCTCTCCTAGATATGTGCCACTCTCCCTTCTTCTATTAACTGCAATTCTGAAACTTGTCTCACAAATGAGCAAGTGAGTTGTGTGTCTAAGTGAGGTGTTAGCCTCCTTATTTATACAAGACTGGCATGTGTGAAGTGTCTCTTCACTGGCAGGGCCGACTTCTCCAACTGGGTGGTTATAACCACCTTTATTATGTTTCAGGGCCTCTTTGATATATTCTGGGGTCGACAGTGGTTATAACCATTGTTAATATTATGGTAGCTGCGGGAGGTATTTACCTCTACATGTGAACCTGACGAGAATAGAAGACTTCGAGAAGTAAGAGAAACCCTAATGAATTGGCTAATAACCCTAGAAGCCTTGTCGGCTCAAGAAGAAAATTTATATTAGGCAATTAGCCTCCAAGAGAAGAAGTCGGCCAGAAATAATAATAATATATTGAACAGACACTATCCAGAAGGAGAAGTCGGCCCCCGCAAATCTGGCAGAACCAGTATAAATACAGGGTGCCAGTTCTCATTTGTCACATCTTAGGACTGCAGTTACCCAGTTGGTGCGCACTGCAGTTGCAGTTTGGTGCGCAGGTTTGGAGGATGAGCTGGTGCAGCTGCAACAACAACAAGTTCTCAGTTTTGGCTTGAATATCTCTTGGCTAGGGTTTGGAACTATCTGATCAGCTTTTGTGATGCGACATCCTTTGGGATTGATGCACTACTCTTTGTTTGGCTATCTAGCCTAGAAATTGCTTCCGAAGGAATTCTCAGTCAAGGTTAAGGTGCTCGGAGGGAGGCTTCGGCCTGTGGTTGGGTGACGAGGGTATCGTCAATGGTAAAATGAGCACACCATCTTCTATATTCTAACAATAACCACCTTTATTATGTTTCGGGGCCTCTTTGATATATTCTTGGGTTGACTTCTTCTTTTTCCTTTTACAATTACAATATGACCAATCCGCAAAAGGGGATTTGGTCCTTTTAAGGAAGCCAACATGATCAATCCACAATGGGGATTGATCCAATGAATAATATATCAAATAATAATAAGAATACACTTTGCAGTTGCATTATTTCAACATTGAGTTCATGTCTTGAACATGTCACAATAATGCTTAATCATGGTAGTATATTTCATTAAAAAAGAAGAAATTGTAAGATATTTTGAGGTTTTTTTTGAAAGACGATACTTCTATCAAAACTCTATAAGAATCATGAAGAGAGCCTACTTGTTCTATAGGCCTCTAGAAACATGTAAATCTAGAATGGTTGCATCTATTGCTTATTATTTACACTAGGATATCTATGATTTAGAGCTATCCGAAATCCATACAAACATAAAGCTAGATGAAATTACTCATCGAGACCACCAAGTATATTATTTTTATTGAGGATATTGATTATTCACTTTATCTTTCAAATCATGCAATAATTTATTGATAAGTGGATTAGAATCTAAATGGTAATAGTTTTATTACGAATAGTAAACATTGTATGTGGATCTCAATGGCATTCATTTTCTTAGGAACTCTAAACATTGTATGTGGATCTTGATGGTGATCATTTTCTTAGGGACACTAAACATTGTATGTGCTTACTATTGTCTGGACTCTTTTTTCACAATTCATCTTCCATTTGTATGTGGTATTCTGTTAACATGCATTTATGGATAACAACCAATGAAGGTTGTCCTAAATGCAGATTGACTCTTGAGTTATGATAGGTTTTGTCACCTTCGAAAAGAATGGTTACAATGTAAGAGATTAAACTACAACAACATGTAGTATCTAGTCTCATGTATGGGATTTAGGCTAAATGCTACTAGAAAGCACATGACCCTATTAGAGGTAGCTTCGACGATGACCACAATGGACGTTGGCTTTCTTGAGGATACAATCTAGGTTGAAACCACCATTTGGTCCTGGAATAAGACCTAACACTGCTTTCAATTGGCTAAGAGCTCATTTTCCTCGGACATAAGAAAAAATATCAATGACTAAAGACCCAGAAGCATTTGGCATGATTTTTCTTAAACAACAAAGATGAGTCAACCTACATCCCTTGATAACATCTAATGATAGTTATTCTCACTACCATTTAGCCACTAAATTATAATAGTTTTTACACCCTTAAATAAAGAAAAATAAAAACAAAGATTATCATAAAATCTCTTTTAAAAACAGATCATTTATAAATAATAATATTTAATTTAAATAAAAAAAAAAGCAATTAGTTTATGAATGATAATATTTAATTTAAAAAAAAACCTGTAAAAATTAGATTGGCATAATTAGGATTAAAACGCAATCTCTCAATAGCGAGACGATTAATAAAAAAAAAAAATTACAATACAATCTCTTTGAAAGACAAATATTTTATGATTAATAATAATTAATAATAAAAAAGAACTCTAAAAAATTAGATGACGTAATTAGAGTTAAAACACAATCTCCGATAAAGACACAATTAATAAAAGTGACTAAGAAATTATTATATTGGAGGCAAATTGTTTGAACCCGAGTCAGGCTACCATTATGCCACTCTCGTTTCATTTTGTTTCCCAAGATACATATTGCGCAACAAAAGGCTCTTCTGGAAGAGCTTTTGTTTTCGTTTTTGAAATATCCATTGCTATCCCCACTACTTCCATGCATGTCTTCCACTTATCACCGGTATCCCCGCTACTTCCACTTATCATTAAAGACAATTAAAATTGTAATAAAGACAGAGACAATAGGAAAAATAACTTAACTTAGAACTAGAAGAAAAGATTAGACAAACTAAAAATGTTGTGAAGGAATTAAAATGAAAAGGACTAGAAATGAGTTAGAGATACAGAAGACTTAAAATTATTTAAAAAAAATCAAAGTAAAAGAAAAAATAAAAAAAAAAGGAAATACAATTGATTATGGGAAGAAAATATTAATTAAACCTTAAAATGAAACGAGTGTTAATTATATATATGGAGAAAAATAATTTACATAAATTGAAAAAAAGGGGATTTATTAGAAGTTGAAAAATACTAAATTATTTTTAATTGTAAGTTCAAAGTTAATCATTTTTTTTATTGGTTGACTTTCATTTTAATATTATTTTCCAACAATTAACCATTATTTACAACCTTTAAATCATCTCACAAACACTCTTTCCTTCTTTATTACAACTTTAGTTATCTCTAATGATAAGTAAAATGTCCACTAACATCAAACTTTTCATAAACTCACACAAAATTTACTTTTAAAAAGTTCAAAAAAAATTTCATTGATACCACTCCCTTCCTAACAATTTACAATCTTTATATATAGATTATTTTTACCAAACAAAATTAACCTAGATTTATCATACTAAACAATTAATCAAATGAAAATAAATATTTTCAAGCAAAACATAAATTCCTCAACAACAAACTATCCTCAATTTATTCAAAACATTGCAAATGCTAATTTCTTAAATTTCCAATTCATGTCCAAATTTACCTCTAAGGCATTTGTGATGTTCCAACCAAAGAATATAAGGGAATAAGTGATTGAATATATCCCTTTCTAAAAGAATATAATGCCCAAATTTACCTCTAAGGCATTTGTGATGTTCCCACCAAAGAATATAAGGGATAAAGCTAACCCAACCAATCCTCTATTTCAGAAATAAGCATCCATGCCTCCAAGCTTTTAGCCCCATAGACTAAATTTCCTCCAAGCTTTTAACCCCATAAACTAAATTGCTTTTAGTTTTAAATGATCATCTAAACCATGTGGGAATTAATAAGCATCCATGCCTCCAAGCTTTTAGCCCCATAAACTAAATTGCTTTTAGTTTTAAATGATCACCTAAGCCATGTGGGAATTAATGGTCCTTCATTTGATTAATTTCCACATGACATAATCTATTCCATTAACAGAGTGACTTTAATCTATATCACATTTATTTGAAATGATACTAACTTTTAGTAGGTGTGAAAATCCTTTTTACAAGTTTACAATTTAGCTCTTCCTTTGATTAATTCTCGCATGACATAATCTATTTCATCTACAAAGTTATTTTGATCTATATAACATTTATTTGAAATGCTACTAACTTTTAGTAGGTGAGAAAATCCTTTTTACAGGTTTTCAATAAATTGTATAATAGGAATTAGAATTTCTTTGAATAAATAAAAATTACAAAAGTGAATGACATACTTAGAAAAATAGTTCTAATTGAGTGGAAGGAGTCTATTTGTCACAATGTATTGCTTCCACATTAAAAATGTCTTTATTCCATGTTAAGAAACACCATTTGGTTCCCTTGTTGCAAACCCACTACAAGTGCATGGCACCATATCTCCATGATAGAGATGAGTCACAAGAACAATAAGGCTACATCTTTCTTGAATATGGAAAATCATCCATGTAATTGAAATACAAAACGATATGTAGATTTCTCCCACAGGTGTAGATCAGTTGGCGATAGAGTGTATTGTTCAAACATTCTTTGCAATGTTGTTGGTTCAAACCTCTCCTAGTCCGTGTGTCGTGCTTGGGGATGCGTGGTGCACCTGGAGTTTATAGTGGTGGTGGTCGGAATTGACCCTGTATCACACAACTATGAGCCTGCCTTAGTTGTCAATTTTTCCAACCAAAAAATATATATACAAATTGATTATATACATGTGTACTAAAAAAATCAATATTTATCACGATATATACAAGAAAAAATATATGTACAAGTTTCAAACACATCCATGTATGTGTTACTGTACATATATAATATTTATGAGGCATCATTGGGAAATGTAAGGCTTAATGGACAATCTAATATGTTTCTAAACTGAGCAATAATTGAACACATGCCAAGACAAACCTCAATGCATATGTGTTGACATATATTATGGTACCTACCATGTGTCCATTCAATGTACCACACTTTCAATCTTTTGCATGTATCAATGCTAGCTAATGTGCTTCTTTGAAATACCTGAATCTTGTTTTTCTAGACTCGGGTGATTGAGTATATTGTTTCCATCAATCTATGTCATGGGTCATCAAAGCCTCGTTTCACTAACATGGAAACCACGGGAGTAGAGTTGGGAGTGAGAGATAGCCTTGTAAGTATGCACCTAAAAAAAAACTAAGCTTGTAGATAGCCTCATGGATAACAAATGTCTCAAACCCATCATTGCTTTAGCATAAATGTCCTAAAGTTTCATTGTGATTACTAATATCTACATAATCAATAATTTTCTACCAAACAAATATGTAAAATAAATGATACATAATCCATAATTTTTTACCAAACAAATATTATGTAAAATAAATGATTTGAGAACCATCCAAATGGAGCATGATTATCTATGATTTTACCTTTCATCCCAACTACAACGATGCTACACTTTTTGCTAGCCACTTTTTTTTGTGTATGCATTATTTGGTCTATTGTTGCAACATTCATGCTTGCTAAAATCCCTCAACTATGTAATCACTATTTTTTCTTTCTCAATACTCTCCACATGGTGGATTAAACCTCACGATTTATAACTATTTATTATCTTAGAATTATAGAGATTATGTTATATATATGTATGTATGTACACACACATTCCAAGTTATAAAGATTTAGGAAAACCCTCAAATACTTCCCCTCATTTCGAAGATGGTACCTAGGGTAAACCCTAGAATATTCAAGGCACAAGGTTGATCAAGAACAAGGCTTGAAGCCATTAAAATAATATAATCATTAAGAGCTCAACATGTCACTTGCGAAAAATTGAACTTGGGTGGGGAGGATAACAATCATTCCTCCCAACCACCCAAGCTAAACTCAATTGACACATACACACATTCCTCCCAACTACACAAACAAAACCCATATATATATGTGTGTGTGTGTGTGTGTGTGTGCTAATTGAGTTTAGCTTAAGTGATTAGGAGAAATGTAAGTGTGTGAACATATATATAAATATAATATTTTGGCAATATGTTACATATATTTAATTTTAAGATAAAATTATTTCAAGCAAGGAACCCTTCTCAAACCATCAAAACAAAAAAAAAACATGTCAAAGCCATGTTTCTCTAAATTAGGTTTATTAGCAAGCATCAATAATACATTATATTTTAGATGAACCCTACATTAGGCTTATTAGCAAGCATCAATAATCCACTATATTTTAGATTAACCCTAAATTAAGTTTATTAACAAACAACAATAATCCACTATATTTTAGATTAACCCTAAATTAGGCTTTTTAGCAAGCCACTATATTTTATATTAAACCTTTCACTACTATTCTAAACATTATATATATTCACATTAATTCGCAATGACCAATAAGTCCATATTATTAGTAGAAACGATTGATTGTTACTTGAGCAATGTTGAATAGATCAATCACATTGCCCTAGAAATCCCTTATTAATTTGGTTAATATATAGAATTTAATATTATTTGGGAGACTCTTGCCACTATCAATGTTTAACTAACTTAATTCCATCCCAATTTAATTTGAAAAATAAATGAAGATTGGTTTCCTCAATACTAATTGGCACTTAGTGTTTTCTACTTTATGAAGGCTCAGACAACCTCAGCACAATCAACGTGCAGTCTCGAGGCTGTGGTCAAGTCTCCTTAGATCACTGCTGGTTATTCTACGTTGGCTCTGTTGGAGGCCAGGGGATGGGCATCTTATTGCTATAGGCAGAGACGTGATTCTTGGCATGGGGGATCGATCTAGGCTCAGTTTGGAACTTGTGCAGACTTTAAGAGACAACCAAATCATTACATTAGCCCAAGCCCCAACCTTTGTAAATCTGATTACCTTGACAGAGGTTTGGAAAACCAGCGTTGATCTGAATTTAACAAGCGCTTGCGCGACGGAGTGGAGTACATTCATTGCTGATTTGAATAAATCAGGAGTAATTTTGAGGGGGGACCAAGCCGATTTGCTTCTTTGGTCTGGAGGGGACGGTTCAGGTGTTATTTCCGTTAAAAACTGCTATGATGCTCTCATTTCCACCTTCAATTTTTCTATCAGCCAAGGTTGGAAAGAAAATTTGTGGAAGTAGAAAGTTCAACTAAAGTTTATTCTTTTCTTTTGGCTGGCAGTGAAGAATAGGTTACTCACATGGGACAACCTACAGTCAAAAGGTTGGATCGGTCCAGGTTACTATCTTTTATGCAAGAATCAGGATGAAGACATCCCTCATCTCTTTATTCATTGCCCATTTTCTAAGGAGGTATGGTCCCATTGTTTGCACATGCTAAAGTTGAGATCCCAGTGGTATGGAAATACTCTCAGTGAGTGTATGGACGAGTGGAACAAAAAGCCTGGAAATTCAAAAAAAATACCTTTGCTAGTTTGTTGGCACCTTTGGCTGGTTCGTAACAGAATCCTCTTTGAGGGAAACAACCCATCAGCGAGGGTGATTGCCCACATGGCCTTGGGTTCTCTTGGAAATGTATTCGTGACTGAAAAAGATCAGAATTTAAGAATAAATTCTATAATTAGGACGAATGGTTGTTCAATGGCCTTTTTTGATGGAGCGTCGGAGGCAGGTGGCACAAATTGTGGGGCAGGCGGTGCTATTAAGTCGTGCTCATTGAAGGATTATAGATTGTTTTTAAATTGTGGGGAGGGATCAAATACCAAAGTGGAGATGATGGGAGCGTGGGTTGCTTTTGTTTTTGCCAAACATTTAGACATCAACGATATTCAATTATTCGGTGATTCAAAAGTAATAATTGATTGGTTAAAAAAAAAAGAAAACCTCCGAGCCATAAATATTGAAGGATGGAAAAGTAAAATTAATGATTTGGCCTGCACCTTCAGGATTATTCACTTTCAGCGCATTTACAGAGAGAAAAATGTGGAGGCAGATATTTTATCTAAGAAAGCCCTGATGACAGTGAGCGGAAGACTTTTCTATCATTCTGGGGATGAAGCTATTGCTGGAAATGTCCAGCATTTTGATATTTTCTAACTGCACATGTTGAGTAGTGTTTCTCTGTATTGTTTAGAATAGGGTTGTGATATTTAGTGCTTTGGAGGAACCTTCTTATTTTGTATTGATTATATTGGCCATTGTTTGGAGGACTGTCTCATCCCTCTTTTAGAGAGTTTTGCAGACTTTTTGCCCATTGGAACCAACATTATTTGACAGGGTTTGTATGAAAAATTATATTATTATTATAATTAGTGTGAATTTTCTACCGGAAAAAAAGTTTCAGAATTTCTTCACATATTGTTGGAGTTAGTACAAAATATAGCTCTGGATTACTTGCAAGAGTTTGGAGTTTTAATTTCTATGATTCGTGTTACTTTGTCATTTATTTATATCCTTTTATATCCTTCCATTCAGTTTTATTTGTAGTTTTCAAGACTAAATCATAATTGCACAACTTAAATATGCATTTGGTTCTTAAATATTCTTGGTTTTTAAATATTTTGTATAAGAATGTATTTATGTTTTACTAGTAATTCGTTTCACCTAGTTATGATTATAATCAACCAATTTAGTAAAATTAGTAATAAAATTAAGTTTGAGGATTATATGGGAAAAGACTACGCGTTAATGAAATGTTTCTCCTCATAAATGAAATTTGTAGAAAGACACAAAATTTGATTGTAACACATAATGAGAAAATGCTCGAACAAATAGATATGCAAAGAAAAAACACAATGGCATTTCATTGTGACTCCATTGCCTACCTACCTAGTGCACTAACCAGGAACTATTATCTTCCCTTGCTTAACCCAATTCATTTAGAAAGAGAGCACTAAATGTCATCGTTTAAAAGAACTCAACTTGGGAGGGATATTTGTAGGGGTAGAAGTCTTCAAGTGGGAAATAATTTGGCAAAATTGAGGATTAGATGGGGCAAAGCAAATATCCTAATCTCAACATCTTTAATATATGGGAACTGTTTGGGCTTCAAAACGTCATACAAATATCACTCATTACCATACATTTTAAACCTATGCTTCCATTATATCACTCATTATTCACCACCATGTCACTTCATTTCCCCTATTGTTCACCATTAATTTGTCTCATTTATATTTTCCAAATATTATTTATTTTTAAGCATTTGTAAGAGAAATTCTTGATTAAATATTAGAAAATAATATATTTTACTTTATATATGGAAAATGGATTGTTTTTGTGACATGTGTAGGTGCCAAGGAATCTTCCAAGACACCTTTATGTGGCCTTTCATGATCAAATTCGAATTTGAGAATATAAACCTCATGGAGAAGATCATGATCTCATGGAGAAGATCAAGGACAAAAGGGGGTTATGCAGGAGCATCCCTCACAACAAGCAAACCAACATGGAAGCAGGAAGTCAGCTGGAAGACTTCCAGCGCAAGTTTTGAATTTTGAATTTTTCCCTTGAAGTTGATGCGCTAAACATAAATGAGATCATTTATTTTAGGCTCCTTGGTAAGAATGTAATCAGACCTCGAGCCATACGCTCTCATCTGAGATAGATAGAGGAATTTATAGTAGTAGTTGCAGGTAGATAGAATTGAATTCTTAGATTAGATGGTTCTAGAAGGAAGAGGGAAAACCGAACATAGACACCCTCATTTGTATCATTGTAACATGAAGCAACAGGAGTTAGAAGAGTTTAGAGCATAGGAGAATAGCAGAGAGATGTAGAAGAACACCCATGTATAGATCTTGAATTAATAGAAGAAGTTGATTCAGATTCATGGCTGTTGTGTTACTCTCTGTGTATGTGTGTTGAATGCTCTAATGTTTCTCCCTGTTAGGGAATTGTTGTTATGTTGCGCATATGATTTCATGTGTTAAGATAGAAGTCTGAGAGAAGGTGAAGTGAGTTACGATTGTTTCTCCTTTTGAGCAAGGATTCCTGCAAGGAGTGCAGTTGAAGTTGTCCGCAAGGAGTGCGTTGACGGAACGCTCGGGGAGTTAAACTCTTGTTCTCAAAGCTCTCAGAAGTGAAGGTGGGTTTCTAAAGGCGTGCAAGGAGTGCGCAGGCTAAGTAAAGTCTTAGTTGTAAACCTGAGCAAAGGAGATCTAAGACTGCTGCTGCAGGAAGTGCGCAGAGTCAAAAGAAGTTCGAACACTTGAAGTGTTTGCAGGGTTGCCGCAAGGAGTGCGCGCAAATAGATCTCTTTTATAAGAGACCGAGAAGTGTGAAGAAAGCTTAGGAGGAAGAGAGACCTTCAGAATTATTGAAGGGTTGCACAGGAGATTTTCGTGCCAAGAAGTCCCCAAGGGGAAAGGAAATCAACGGTCATGATCTACAGGGGAGATTGATAAAACCCGCCAGCCGTTGGATCTCGCGGAAGTGCGAGGAGGTTACGACCACACCCGAACCGAGCTCGAAGGGTCGGTGCGCCGTTGGATCAGTGGTTGTTATCCCGTCAGCCGTCAGATCACGGGAAAGTTGCGCCGAGTTTAAGCCCTAGTGTGCAGAGGAGGAGCCATCGGGATATCAAGGTCATCGGGGTTTTGTAAAGGAAGATAATCGAGACCTTGTGGCTCTCGAAATCCCGAGGAAGGATCTCAGTCGTTGATCTTGGCAGGACACATGTCAAGGAACCAGGGAGTCATCGGGGTTCAGTTCATCAGAGAATCGGGGTTTCCGAGGACATAGAACTCTCGCATATTGGAATCGCGATCCGCGATTTCCCAACGGGAGTTTTGAACCGTCCATTGGCAAGGACGCGTGGCAGGAGATCCTGACGAGTCAGAGTTTGGAGACATCGGGGGTTTTCGGAGATAAGAGACTCGAGCATGTTGAAATCGCGATCCGCGATTTCCCGATAGGATCCGAGCCGTCCAAACTGTAGGGACACGTGGCGAGAGATCCCGGAGAGTCGGAGTTCGGGATATCGGGGTTTCAGGAGTCGTGAAACACTTGCAAATTGAAATCGCGATCCGTGATTTCTCGACACGGTCAGAGCCGTTGATTCGAGGAACACGTGTCCAAGGATTTGAAGGAATCGGGGTTCGACATTTCAGGTTTTCCTTATATGAAGGAATTGCTGCATTAGAAGTCGCGATTTCGCGATGAAGAAGTGGTGACGTGGAAGAGAGAGAGAGTTCACACGTGCATCGAAGTTCGACATTTCGAGATTTTTGGTGACAAGGAAATCACGCCAGGAGAAATCGCGAAATCCCGAAACACGATTTCCCGATCACCACAGGAGTGTGGGCCCCAGAGGACAGGTGGCAACTTATATCGGGGGTCGGGGAATTGAAAGCCCCGTGTACATTGACAACGGGAATCGCGATATTTCGATACGCGATTTCCCGACAGGGTTAAGTGCCATAGTGGAGGACAGGTGTCGGAAGGTCAAGCCTTGTCGTAAGTCAACGCGAGGTGGCATCGAAAATCGGAGAATCGAAAAACCCAAGGGTGTAAGTCCTACACACTCCGATTCTGCGAATTCTGAAATTTCGATAGAGGAAGGACCGTGGTCTCGTGGACTACCAGGTCACATGCGAAAAGGAGTTAGCTGGAGGAGCTAAGGGGTGCAGA
This sequence comes from Picea sitchensis, assembly GCA_010110895.2. Classification (NCBI taxonomy): domain Eukaryota; kingdom Viridiplantae; phylum Streptophyta; class Pinopsida; order Pinales; family Pinaceae; genus Picea; species Picea sitchensis. The sequence continues at coordinate 172,680 of SNQJ01S0010493.1, forward strand.
GGTACCATCGGAGATCAGGAATCGGGGATTTGCGAGATCAGTTGTTCACGACCTCGTAAGTACCGATTTCCCGACGGAAGAATTCCCGATAAGCGCAAGGAATATGTGGATGAAATTTCATTGGTTTTTGGGGATTTGTGAGACCCGAATCTGTGAGTCCAAGACTCGCGATTACGCGAAGTCCGATTTCCCGATAGAACGAAGGGAGATCAATAGGTGAATTCTGTGGGTATTGGAAAGTCCCGATAAGGGATTTGAAGAGCATTCTAGCTCTTCGGGACGAAGGAAGAGAAGGTCCTGGTGGAAGCGAGCGTGCCTAGGGTGCGCGTTTGCGTCAAGTGATATCAGAGAATAGAAAAGCTTCTTTGCTTTCTATAGCAAAGGACAAGGAGAATTTACCATGCCACCAAGAAGAAGAGGTAGACAATCACCCGATCTAGAGGAGGAAAGGGAATTGTCCAGAGAAAGAGAAATGTCCAGAGACAGAGGTAGGCAAGTACAGAATCCAGACGTGGAAAGAGGAATGCGAAATCTTCGTGCCAGAATGGAAGACATGGAGATAAGACAAAGGCGAAACGTTGATGCAGAAGATATCAGTGAATCCGAGGATGAAGATGATGCTGGACATGAAGAATAAATCCCAGCAGAAGATGCATCCAATGAGCGTTTAATTAAGGCTATCACTCGGATGAGTTCGAAAACAAAGATGGACATTCCAGCTTATGAAGGGAGTCTGGATGCAGAAGAGCTTCTAGATTGGATTAGAGCTCTTGACACTTACTTCGATTATGAAGATATCGAAGAGGATAAGAAAGTCAGACATGCCGTCACAAGATTAAAAGGACATGCAACCTTTTTAGGACTGCTTGCAAGACCAAGGGTTGGGCGTGCAAGGTCATTGTGGACAGTGGAAGCACAAATAATCTCGTTTCAACCGAGATGGTAGAAAAGCTGGAGCTAGAGACAACTGATCACCCGAAACCATACAAAGTTTCATGGCTACAGAAGGGACATTAGGTAAGTGTCACTAAACAGTGCTTAGTTGACATCAAGATAGGAG
>SNQJ01S0010493.1:173749-195641 GCA_010110895.2 Picea sitchensis
CTCGTGAGAAGGAACCAAAGTACAATCTCTTGTAAAAGAGTATTGGCTCCTGCTACATCAAACCCTCGTGAGAAGGAACCAAAGTACAATCTCTTGTAAAAGAGTATTGGCTCCTGCTACATCAAAGCCTCCTTTAGGTAGTTGAATCTTTCTAGATCTATATAGTGCTTCTAAGTTTACCTTCCTGGGTAGACATTAAATGAACTCTGATTGACATCATCAATTAGAACTAAACAGGAACATCAAAACAACTATCATGGGAATAAGGTGTGTTTGAAGAGTGTACTATTGCTTCTAGCTAGTGGAAAGATTCATCAAAATCTTTCCAAGGCTTGTGTGTGTATTCCATCTTGTTCAACCTATACTATATATTGTGTTGTTACAATTTTTTACTTAACTTCAATTTTAGCTACGTTGTAGAAGTACTATTAATAAAGCATGAGTCAAACCTCCAATGTTGTTTTTCCAATTGCTATTCAAGTGTTTTAGTGTTGTTGTTCCAATTTCTAGTTCCATCATAGGTTGCTTGAGAAATTCTTTGAAACAATCCACCATATTTCTCGATGTGTGGGTAATTATTTCCCCTCCCTCCCTTATGTTTTCTTGTCTCGAAGGTATTGTGTAGTGTGAAATTTGTAGAAAGGCTTAGAAAAAACTACTACATGGACGATTTATCAACCATACTTTTCGTTCTAGGGTGATTGCCCCTCCTCACGGTATAGTTTACCTTCCTCGCTTATGTGACATGATGGACCAATCTAGATCCAACCAATTTGATAATTAAAATTATCCATGGAATAAGAACAAGAAATATTGATTGAATAATATAAACCACGTTGTGGGCTTCACTATTAATAGGTGCAATGAACATTAGAGTATAAAGCTCGCGTATTTAAGCATAGAGGTCTACATCCATTTCCTACCTACCTAGTGCAATAGCTAGGGGAACTATTATCCTCCCATGCTTAACCCAATTTGTTTAGAAAGACAGGGCTTGAAGGCACTACTTCAAAGTACTTGGATTGGGACAGGCCTTGTAGGGGTAGAATTTTGTGTGTGGGGAAGCAATTCGACCTAAAGCATATTAAGGCTCTATTAAATGAATTATATCTCTTGACAGTGTTAGTTTAAACTTGACTCGGTGAAAGAGTCAAAGTTGTTAGGTGAACAATAGTAGTTTTGGGCACATGGTTTTGGTGACCCGTGGTTTTAGATCCCATGGATTGCATGTTATGAAAGCCTTTAAAAAGTTGGTGATACTCCATTGTAATGTGTCGAGATTTGAGTGGTAAAAGCTCAGTTGGTCGGGGATAGGATATTGGCCAGCTTGACCAGGTTTGGTCAAGGAACTAATAGATCTATTAGCTAGTTTTTCCTGGTTTGGGTTTTCTAGGATAAAATCTCATGTGTTTTATGTGTTGTTGGTTTAATTTTAATCTCTCTTTTGCTTTATTTCCTTTCATGTGGTATCAGATCAAGGAAAACATGGACTCTCTCATGAGAGTGGTTTGATGATGAAGAAATATGGAGTGCCCCGTGAAATAGTTGTCGGAGTACAAAAGTAGGGTTTCAATAGAAGAAATCCCACAAGGAGTACTGCATGGACGACCCGCCTGGAAGAATATTTTGTGAACGAATGAGAAAATGGTGAAGGTTAAAGGTAGTGGAGAATATGGAAAAGGAAAATTGCTAGATCATTAGCTTGCATGATAGCAATGCTCTTGGAGATGATAGCGTCAATATTTTCAGGGGAGGCATGGAATTTTGTCTGGATGATGATCGAGAATGACCTGGTGCACAGTTGGGGTTTGGATTTTATTTTCACCAATGCATGAACAACATGAAGGCGAGAAATGGAAAGGCGAGTGGATGGTGGCATGAGTGTCGGGATAACAACAATGAAAAAATAAATTATTAGGGAGTTGAAAATGTTTATTTCTTGTAAATGGGCATACGACTATAATACATGGTTAAGTGTGTGTACCCTTGGTAACTTACCAGTAAAGTCTAGAAATAGACCTAGGTGATAGGGGGGAGTAGGGGAGAGTAGGGTGGAGCATGTGGGATTCCCAGGGGGGGGGTAGGGCATGGAGGCAAACAATGCATATTCACTTGGCCAGTTTGGATGGATTTGGTCATGCTAGACCCCAAGTCAAGTTTAAAGAGGGGAATGTTAGGTTAAACTTGACTCAGTGAAATATTCAAAGTTGTTAGGTGAACAATAGTGGTTTTGGACACGTGGTTTTGGTGACCCATGGTTTTAGATCCCATGGATTGCATGTTATGAAAGGATTTAAAAAGTTGGTAATACTCCATTGTAATGCGTTGAGAGTTGAGCGGTGAAGGCTCACTTGGTTGGGGCCAAGAGATTGTCCATCTTAATTAAGTTCAGTCAAAGAACTAATAGATATATTGGCTAGTTTTTCCTGGTTTAAATTTTCCATTATAAAACCTCGTGTTTTATGTGTTGTTGGTTTAATTTTAATCTCTAGTGTTTTATTTTCTTTCACACAAGAATAATTAACATTAATACTAATAACAACTATAGAGGTAACATTTCTTTGCTAAGAATGATATATGAGGTGTGTGCGTGGAAGTACAAAATGCAAAAATATTTCAAGTCACTTTCACGACAAAGGATTATATTAAGACCCAAAAGGCATGAAGTCCATGAAATTCGACAGATATCTCAAACATCGTTGATCTAAACACATAAGCATAGACATTTAGAGCATCCATTTAAAAATCCATGAAGTCATCAAGCAAGTATGCTTGTGTAGGCTCTGAATTCACTAAATTGATATGCCAATCTCAACACATGTCTATAGACATAATATCATTACTCATAAGAGATATTCTATAACAAAGTATCTTCTAGAGAGTTTGACTAGCCATGGGAAGTAGGAAAAAAAAAACAAAGCTCATAGCTATAATTTGTACTCGAACTTTCCAGAGTTGGATAAGCCATGGGAAATAGGAAAAAAATCAAAGCTAGTAGCTATAATTTGAACTTGCAAGAGGTATTAACTTTTTAATTACGAAATTTATAAATAGGGACAATTGACCTTGTTTCAATCCATTCCACGAAGCTATTATGGAAGAAAGAAAAATAATTGCGAAGCATCTAGTCCTTGCCTCATTAATGTTTACTGCATATTTCATTGAAATAATGTGAGAACCATATAAGCAAACCACCAATCCCACTGATGGTGGGATTGTTGCATCTTCACTGATGGGAAGGAAATCAAAGAAATCCCAGGACTTCGTAAAAAATATAAGAGGTATAATATTGAAGGAAATATATATAGAGAGAAGCGTGTAAGGATGAAAATGGTGTCTGAATGGTGACAACAAATCCCCACTGGATGTGGATCTAGATTCTACTATTCAGTTTTTGGTTGAGATAAGGCAACTTAAGTTAGAATGTATAATTAATGAATTAGTTTTATTGTAATTGTGGGAGAGTTGTTTAAATATGTGTGTCAGAGAGACAAATATTGAGTTATGGGCTTCAAGTCCTCTCTAAGTTGCTGGTTGTAATCTCCATGATATGAATAATAAGAGAACTGATGCCTATGCTTGGTGGATGCAGCTCAATGTTTGGGTGAACCACGTGAAATCCGTGTGTCTATTTCTTATGTGTGTGATTGTTAATTATCATTGAGAATTGTATTTTCCACATTAAGAATTCTAACAAGTGGTATCAGAGGTAGGGGAGAATGATTTGGCTGTAGAGAAATGCCTTGATTTGTTGGAGAGACAGAGGCGCCGATTTTTAGCTGGAGAGAGACAGACGCATGCCGAATTGCTGGAGATACCCACGAGAGCTGCCAGTTTTTCAAGTCAGCGCTGGGCATGAGGGAGCGCTAATCAATCGTTCTTCAAAATCGGATTTTCAGTGCTGGTTTTTCTTCATGAGGGGAGCGCTGTGTTGAGAAGATGAGTTCAAATCGTTGTGTTGATAAGCAGCGTGTGTGAAGTAGACGGCGCGTCAATCTCCAGATTTTCGCAGGTAAAATTCAAGATCTCACATTGGAAGATTTAAAAATTATATGAGGTCAGCGTATGTTTTGGAGTTGAAGAATTTAAGGTATGAAGGAATGGTATGAAGTAGCAACTTTTTTTAAAATATTGAATTTCCTTTTTTAAAATTTGAAAACGTGAACAAGTAAGTCACGTGGAGGCTGCTTTAAAAGGTATTGGAGGAATTAAAAATTATTAAAAATTCTCATAGTAAATTCGCATTGAACTTTTAAATTCTCATGGTGAAATTTGCATTGAAGTAAATTCTCATTGAACTTTCAGGTGAGGTGAATGGTTAAATATTTTTTTGTTAAAGGTGAATGTTGAAGGATTTACTTTGGAATTAAAGTAAAGGTGAATTTTTAATTTTTTCTTTTAATAAAAGGAAAAGGAAAAGTAAAAGGTGGAATTGATTTAGGTGGTAGGATTATTAAAAAGAAAAGTAAAAGGTGGAATTGATTTAGGTGGTAGGATTGACAACATGATGGTAAATGTAAGCAATGGTAATAAAGGTAATGGTAAAGTAACCATGTGAACATTTTCTTTTTGAGTTGTATTTTTTGGTTATATGTAATTGGGCATATTGTTGTAAGACCTGGTTAGACATGCGTACCTCTGGTTCTGTTAAGTCACCTACGAAAGTAGAGATTTAGGTAGACTAAAGAAGGGTGGGGAAGCATGAGTCATAAATTAAATCCTTGTACATAGGTCTATAGTTGTGGGTTTCAAATCCATGATTAACTCCATTGTAAAGTGGCTTGGAGGTGAGTAGTGAAAAACTCATTGGCAGTTTTGGTCGGATTTGGTCAAGGTTTCGAATACTCTGTTCGAGGTGGAGCACTGAAGGTGCCCTGGTCAAAAAGTTGGATCAATAGAAATGATGATGTGTTTATGTATTGACAAGTTAAATCAAGGGTTTGAGAACACATGATGGAGGCAATTTCATATTCCTTGGAATTTTGGAAATTATTGCAGGACAATTGGGGTCGAATGACATCTTTAGTAATGCCAAGTTGCCGCATAAGTTGTGGTCATAAGCAGTTAAGTGTTGTCTGAACAACCGGTCACCATTAGTTGCAAAAGGATGGAAGATTCTGGAAGAGGTATATTGAACATGTCTTCTCTTGTGATTACTCAGTTTTTTGAAATTGTTTGATTGTTATGTTCATGTTCTCATCAACATTCTAAGTAGGATCCAGATCAAACAAGTAGATCTTTGTTGGTATGATGACAATGTCAAGGGATATATATCGTCATTAACATAGATAGTGTTTGATGGATTTCTTATCAAATCAGACATAGTAAAAGATGAAAGGAATAAAACATGACTGATAGCAGAAAGGTATTTGGAAAGCATTGATTTCCATGAAATATTCTCGTCAGTTGTTAAGCTTTTCTCTATTCATGTAGCATTGACACTGGTTGTTGTAGCTAGATGCTAAGACAAGTTTTTTATGGAGATTTGTATGAGGAGATATGTATATCGAACAACCATAAGGGTTTGTTCAGGATCACAACAGAAGATTTGTTTGCAAGCTCAAGTAGTCATTATATGGCCTGAAATGCGCATCAGGCATTGGTACAAGATGGGTGTTTCCTTCATGGTGAGCCAAGTTTTACAAGAAATGAATTTAACCATTGTGTTTATGGTACATTCATTATCTTGGTGTTTAGATTGCTGACAATATGTTTTTTGAAGTAAAAGCATGGTTAAGATCAACAGGTTGGCTCTGTTGGCAAGGATGTTCATGGTGAATGATCAAGGAGCAACAAAACCAAATCTTGGGCATGTAAATACATAGAGGCGGGAAATATGGTAAGCTTTGGTTATCACAATTATAGTATAAAGATACTCAGGAAATTCGGCATGAATAATGTAAAACTAGAAAATATCCCTTTGGATTTCCATTTGTTTTTCTTCATGTGTATATCCTTGTAGTATGGAAGAAAAGGTTATGTCTCAGTTATTGTATGCTAGTTGGAAGTATAAAGTATGCGATGGAAATGTTTGATATGTCCAAGTATTAGACATTTCACATGCAGTTGGACATGACAATTCCAGGTAAAGCAGTGAAATTGGGTGCTTTGGTATCTTAGAGGCACATGTATCACCTACAGTGGTTTCAATGTTTTTTGTTTGAGATAATTCAGATTTTGCAGGAGGATTTGTACAAGAAAAGATCTACTTCAGGTTCTGTCTTCTATGAGTATAAAGGGACCATTGGGTTAGTTTGGACAAAGTGCAGGTTTTGTTTTCTGTGGTAGTCAAAGCCTTGTGCATTTGGCACATAGTTCAACTTACTTAAATTGGACATGGTGTTACTTTGTAAGACATGTTACTAATGGAGATGGAGTGGTCCATATTCGAGCAAGTTGTGCAGACATATTTTTGGAACCAGTATTGAAGAGAAGTTGTGGTCGTGATTTGCTTCTCTTGAAGGTGATGAATCAAATTGGACAAGGCATCAGGAAAATTGTTGTCAAGGTGGAGATTGTTGAAATGGTGACAACAAATCCCCACAGGATGTGGATCTAGATCCTACTATTCAGCTTTTGGTTGAGATAAGGCAACCTAAGTTAGAATTTATAATTAATGAATTAATTTCATTGTAACCATGGGAGAGTTGTTTAAATATGTGTGCCTGAGAGACAAATATTGAGTCACGGGCTTCAAGCCCTCTCCAGGCTATTGGTTGTAATCATAAGAGAACCGATGCCTATGCTGGGTGAACGTAGCCCAACGTTTGGGTGAACCACGTGAAATCTCTGTGTCTATTTCTTATGTGTGTGATTGTTAATTATCATTGAGAATTGTGTTTTCCGCATTGACAATTCTAACAAATGGGAATTGGGTAGGTATCTGTGGGACGTTCTTCGAAACGAGGGCTTCATAAATGTGGGCAGGATCACAAGAGTACCACTTTCTGTATTGATCATCGAAGTCCATCTCCATCAGGTGACCGGTCTGATGCACGGCTGGTTGCCTATAGTGTAGTTGAATTCGAATATTTTGTTGTAGTGGGAACGACCCTCCCTCGCTCTGAAATTGTTGTGGGACTCATCACTCTCCATGTGCTCTCTTGAGGGAACGACCCTCCCTCGCTCTGCATTTGTTGTGGGACTCATCACTCTCCAATTTTGTCCCAGTTTTAAATAAAGCATTCTTTAATAATAATATTTTTTGTTTCTGAAAATATCCAGTACAAGCTAGGATTCCTTGCGTGACTATAAAAGAGTTCAGTTTTATATTCCTTACATGCATATATATAATCTTCAACAGAATTAAGAACATAAATTAGATTATGCAAGGTATTTCCACCCATCATCAGTAGGAGACATCTTCCAATCTTGTGCATTTTCCATGCAGAGACTGGAGTCATAAAAGCCTAAACGAAAGCAGGCCCAATTCCTTTAGAGTTTATGATATTTCCTTAAAATTCAATATCAAACTGTTGTTTTAGGGATACAGAATTACCAGATGGATTCCTCGCAAATTCAAGATGCATCAGTAAGATACGTCTTCCAGTCTTTTGCATTTTATGTTTTTGGCAACGAAGACATTGCATTTTATGTTTTTGGCAACGAAGACAGAAAGAACTTTTAGGAAAAAGCATGTCTTTACTGCAACATTTCTTGATGTTTTTAAGATTATAATAAGGGCGGTCATTTCCAGGGAGAAAAAATCTTATAGCCATATCATACCATATACAATATTAATTAAGAAGATCAAGAGTATTCGATTTGGAAATATAAATCTAAACATAATTATAACAACATAACCTGCCTTATGATATATCCAACTCCTTTAAAAATTGAGGCAATTAACCATTATTAGATATTCACAATTACAATAGTATTGAGAAATACAATATTAAATGGAAATGTTTAAATTGAAATATAATTAGCACAGCTGCTAACTCGCGGCTGAGAATGCCAAAAGGTAGCGGCTGAGAACGCATGTCTCCAATACACTGAGAACGCGTGCCCCCAATATAAAACATTTGTAGTAATCCGTCTGTGGTAATATGAAACGTTTGGCTGCATTAGGTTGATAAATGAAACTTGGCAATTACATATCCTTACAATAATTTTTTAATGTGATTAGGTAAATGTTAAAAAGTAAACATGTTAATGGATGCTTTGATAAATGCAAAAAAGTTATGAACAATAAATCTGATCCATTGATTTTGGAGGACGATTAAGAATATGCCAGCATCTTCAATGCATAGCCATCAGATTAGGATTTAAGATTAAATAAGGTTAAAAGATTATTAATTGTGCCCATTATCAATAAGTGTAACCTTTCGGTATAATTATAAAAACTAATCACAACCATAATAACAAAATAACTCATCTTGTATATCATTATTGTAAATCAAGTGATAATTTATAATAATATTACTTGCATTGATATTTTGTAATAATAACTTTTAATAGATATATTTATGATTGGTCAAGTTTCACTTTTTATAAATATAAGCACTTAATCATAATATTACCATCATATAACTCATCTTATATTTCGTTATTATTGTAAGGTAAATATATTTTCAATTATTTAAATTTATGCAATTATGAAGAAAGCGACGATTATATTTAAAAATTATATCTCCTGCAAAAATGTTTGATGTTAAGGTTACATAAGTCAATTTGATCTGAGTGAGGGTTACACTGGTTATAATTTTTAAAAATTCAGAATAAAAACAGATAATGATAAGGATTTAACCATAAAAGTGGATTCAATCACACCAAATAGAGCTATCATTGATAGTGGTTAATGAAATCGTTCAAATTTGCCATACAAATAAGATCTAATCATGATTGTATGGAAACGGAGAATATCCTGGCGATAGTTATTTTGTATGATTAATATCGTACAAATATATAATGAGATCATTAACTTGACCTCACAATTTTCTCTATGTGATCATCTTAACTTTATCTATGTGTAGTTTATCCATATGAAAACCAACACGGGGACTGTCAAAGTTGCGGATTTGGCATAGGGGATGAAAAAACTTAAAACTTTTTAGGAATTATTAACAGAGAAAGAGGTAAAGGCGATTCTGGAAGAATATTACACGGATATAGAATAAGAAATTGACTTTGAAGCTTTTCTTTGGGTGACTTATTTGCAACTTTTTCTTGTGAACTGATACAGACCATTTGCTCAAAAGTATCAAACAGGAAACACCTACAACAAACAAGAAATTTGTCTCAACAAAAGTATCAAGAGGTGAGAAAACTCGTTTTGGCGCTGCTGCAACTCTGGGAATATTAAAAATAACCAACAACATTTCCATTGACCTATAATGTAGATGACTAGTCTCTAACTTTGGTGTTTCAGCAGAAATCAAAAGATGAAGATGCATCAAATATGTGAAGAACGGTTGCACCTGTAGATGGTGGCAGCTCCATGGCAGCAATGTCGGTGGCGATGGTCGAACGTTAGATTGCAGCATTGGAGTCTGAGGCGGTGATGGAGGAGACTGTGCAATAAGAAAAATGAATTCATTAAATTCAATAAATATGGGAAATCAACCCATTAATATCCTAAATTACACCCATTACCATTAATAGGTGGTCACCGTTGAGTGAAAGCTATAGTCCTTAGCTAGAGGCAGTGAGTAATAAGAAGAGTACTATGTTATGTGAATAATGTTATTAGAATGATCTTGTTTCTAAGACTTTAGGTAGCACTAATTAACTTCATTATGATTTTTAACTTAGAATCATAATAATGTATTTTCTTAAGAATTATAATCAAAATTTGATCTAAAGTTGAAAATCGAAAAGAAGTTTCAACAATAAATGTTGGAGCAATTTATCAACAAAGAATCAATGATCGATACAAAAACAATGATAGATCTTGTTGAAATAAAGAAGTCATCATACACAAAAATCCAAACTTTGGAGAAAGGAACCAATACAAATCCAATCTGCATCAAAAATCAGAAAGATGCTTATACTGAAATCTTTTCGACCAATAGATCATTAAAGGTATCAAAAGATAAATGTTCCAATAACAAGACGCATGATATGAAGATATTTTATGATCATCCTAATTATAAAAATCATCATATTATTCAACAAAGTAACCAAAGATGAAATCAATATGAGAAGCTAAGGGAATATCCTATTATATTGAAGAGAAGTTCAAGAGTGGAAGTATTGAGGGCAAGGTTGTTGGGTTAAAATCTCAATTGGAAGAACGGATAAACATTTTAAGTTTTTGACCTATTCTAGTTTGTTCTCATCAGAATTCGACTAGGTAATCTTTATTAAAATTGCCATTTTTGATTGGATGAAATTGTTGTTTTTAAAGTAGAAATGAATTCAACGCCCTCAAATACCCCTACTACAACCATATCGTATAATATTAACATCTAATATTTACAATTCCATCCCTCCAAAATTATTTTTGCTAAATTTTAAATAAAAAATATCAAATTCACATCTTATAATATAATATATTTAGTTTATGAAAAGAATCAATTTATAACATATTTAGTTTATAAAAATAATCAATTTATAACATATTTAGTTTTTAATCGTAAGGAGTATTTGTCTCTTAAATTTGTCACTTTTCCCAATAGCACTAACCATTGTAATTAAGTCGAAAGGCGTATACTTATTGGCAATGGGTACAATTAATCATCTTTTAATTTAAAATTCTAAACTGATGGCTAACAATTAAAGATGCTGGAATATTCTTAGTCATCCTCCCAAATCAATGAATGTGATTTACTCTTCATAATCTCCTTGTATTTTTGAATGCATCCGTTAACCTGTTTACTTTTTAACATTTACCTAATCATATTAAGAAATTACTATAGCACTATATGATTGCCACGTTTAAATGATTAACATTTAACATTACCACATTTGGATTATCAACCACAAATTTCCTCACCTGTTCTTGCGTTTTCCTCATGAGTTTCAGCAATATGCGCGTTTCATATTGGGCACAGCGTAGTAACATATTGGGCACAGCGTAGTAATATATGATGTCAAATGTCTCTTCGTAGTTGCATTCTTCACGATGACTCAACGACGGCTCAACTGTGTTCTTCAATGATGGTTCCACTATGTTCTTCACGACACGACAACTCAACTACATTCTTAACAAATAAATATGCCTTTCGGTGTTAATCAATCACATAATTGTGACTGATACTGATAGTTACTATTACCTTGAGTCTTAGTAAAATAAAGATGACATGATTAGCTTTCAAACGCAACGAATTAGAAAAATTCTCAACGAATCTTTGAGTCTTAGTAAAATAAAGATGACATGATTAGCTTTCAAACGCAACGAATTAGAAAAATTCTCAACGAATCGTTACAAATGATAATAGATTGAACCCGACGTGAATTGAACACGCAACCTTCTCATCTGGCATCACACACGCTACCATTCCGCCACGAATCCAAGGCTTGTTTTAAAATACCATATACGACTTTCAAATACAGTAATGGTTCAGTCATGTCAATCTGTTGAGACAGAATTTAAAAGGCATCAGGTTTTCTTCTCATGCCTCTTGATTTCATGCTTTTAATATCCAGTGAAAAGAGAACCTCAAATATTTTTGCGGTGAGCGTGGACCGAAAACGCAACCTTCAAATATTTTTCCTCTTGTTACCAAAATGTTATTAACTCTGTTATATTTTAAGTGGAGGAATCTTAAAGTTCTAAAACATATAGATTGGTCCCATAGTCTAGTGGTTAGGACACTGGACTTTGAATCCAGGAACCTGAGTTCAAATCTCGTTGGGACCTTCTCAATCGATTCATATTTTAGTGATCGAACTTCTGTTTATAAAAATTATAAATTAAAAGGACTAATTTTTTTGGTGTTATTCCTGTAAAATATTTTTGCTTCAAAGAATTTGGAAGTATTTAAAAGATAACAATATAAAATCGTCCATTGTAATTACTCCTACCTTGACTCTCCCTTCACAATCGTCCATGTGTGTGTACTATTTTATGAATATTGTAATAAATCAATCGATGAATACTTTGTTTATCGATTCAATGATATCGAGAATTTCATTGGAATGAGGGTCACTACTCTTATAACCCGTTAAGAAGTTGCAATCATGCTTCTTCAATGTTATTATATTATATAGGGTTTTATGATTAATAATTAATAAATGTATTTTTAGTAAATGCTATTATATAGGGTTTTATGATTAATAATTAATAAATATATTTTTAGTAAAGTTTATATATGAGAATTTTGTGATTAAATAATTAATTATAAAAGAAGAATAGCAAAAATTAGATGAAATAATTAGTTTTAAAATGTGATTCACGATTAATTAATCAAAGGGGTGTAGGTGTTTGGGGAGTGTTTTAAGATTTTTTGGGATTAAAGGTGCTTTATTTTGTTTGGAGCGTGGGATATTCTTCCAATAATCAAGTTGAGGCATGACACTTTATATAACATTAAAATTTATAAGAAAAGACTAAAATAATAATTTTATTATAGTAGGATATTCATAATTGATAATTAATAGCCTCTAAAACCCTCACAAATGTCAACATTTTAATTTGCAAAAAAATTATCAAAAAATTGTAATTATTAAAAAAGGGGAGAACTTCTAATCTATTGAATAATATCATATTCATCGACATTTAAACACCAAAACTGTTATATTAGTAAAAGAGGCTACATCCCAAAAGCAAGGGAAAATTAAAATTAATGGTGTTTTCTCATTTCAACTATTACTTTAATCTAGATGACATGGCTCGTTTAAAAGGTTTGGAACACTTGCCTCAAATTAAAGACGATGATCAGACTACTCACACCACGAACAAGAAACAAACGTGATCGAATACATGACACCACGGATCCCAGAATTTAATAAAAGAAAAACTATAACTGTCCAAATACTATACTTCTTCAATGATGTCAATCCATTCACAGAATTTAAAAAGCTGCGAGATTTTAATATCCAGTGAAAAGAGAGCCCCGACTTTTAAAGTGTTGTGGTGAGCGTGTACCTAAAACGCAACCTTCAGATCTCCACTAAGCTATCCCCGCTGCATTTAATACTGAATTTGCTATGATGTTCTATCTATTTGAATTACCAAGTTCAGTTAACTATATAATTAATTAGATAAATGGAATTTCTTAATATCATATCCTCTCGTTACCAAAATGTTAAAAACGCTGATATGGAGGAATATTAAAGTTCTAAAATATATTGATTGGTCTCATCGTCTAGTGGTTAGGACACTCGACTTTGAATCCACGATCTTTGTGATTTCCAATGTAATTGTATAATGGGTTATAAATTATAATTGTATAAAATTATAAATAAGTTTGTTTTTCAGAATTTTAAAGTATTAAAAATAATAATATAAATTTTTAAATATAATGTTCAAATCAAATATTTTTATAAATTCAATGTAATTGTATAATGAGTTATGATTTATATGTATATTAAAAATAAAATAAAATAAAATAAAATCATAAATAACTTTGTTTTTCATAATTTTAAAGTATTAAAAATAGCAATATAAAGTTTTAAATATAATGTTAAAATCAAATATTTTTATAAATTTATATAAGTAAGGAGTTTTAAATATAATATTAAAATCAAATATTTTTGTAAACATTTATATAAGAAAGGATTTGTTATATGTATTTATATAATATGTGATGTGTAAGGATTGTATCTTGAGTTCATGTCTTGAGCATGTCACAATCATGCTTAATCATGGTAGTAGATTCCATTAGAAAAGAAGAAATTGTAAGAGACTTTGAGGCTTTTCTTGAAAGAGATACTTTTATCAAAAATTTATAAGAGTCGTGAGGAGAGCCTACTTGCTATATAGACCTCTAGAAACATGCAAATCTAGCATAGTTACATCCATTGCTTATTATTTACACTAGGATATCTATAATTTAGAGCTTCCCAAAATCCATACAAACATAAAGCTAATTGAAATAACTCATCAAGACCACCAAGTATGTTATTTTTATTGAGGATATTGATTATTCATTTAATCTCTCAAACCATGCAATAATTTGTTGATAAGTGGATTAGAATCTAAATGGTGATAGTTTTCTTACAAATAGTAAACATTGTATGTTGATCTCAATGGCATTCATTTTCTTAGGAACTCTAAACATTGTATGTGGATCTTGATGATGATCATTTTCTTAGGGACACTAAACATTGTATGTGTTTACTTGTTTGGACTCTTTTTTTACAATTCATCTTCCATGTATATGTGGTATCCTTGGAGTTAACATGCATTCATGGATAACAACCAATGAAGGTTGTTCTAAATGCAGATTGACTCTTGAGTTATGATAGGTTTTGCCACCTTCGAAAAAAATGGTTACAATGTAAGAGATTAAACTACAACAACATGTAGTATCTAGTCTCATGTATGGGATTCAAGATAAACGCTACTAGAAAGCACATGACCTCATTAGAGGTAGCGTAGACGATGACCACATTGGAGACTGACTTTCTTGAGTATACAATCTAGGGTGAAACCCCCATTTGGTCCTGGAATAAGACCTAACACTGCTTCTCATTGGCTAAGAGCTCATTTTCCTCATAAATAAGAAAATATATTAATGACAGAAGACCCAAAAACATATGACATGGTTTTTCTTAAACAACAAAGATGAGTCAACCAACATCCCTCCATAACATATAATAATGGTTGTTCTCCCTAACATTTAGCCACTAGCCACTAAGTTATAATAGATTTTTCTCCTTTAAAAAGGAAAAAAAATACAAAGTTTATTCTTCAATCTCTTTTAAAGAGAAATATTTTATGAATAATAATAATTAATTTAAAACAAAAAACACTCTTTTAAAGAGAAATATTTTATGAATAATAATAATTAATTTAAAACAAAAAACACTCTTTTAAAGAGAAATATTTTATGAATAATAATAATTAATTTAAAACAAAAACACCCTTTTAAAGACAAATATTTTATGAATAATAATAATTAATTTAAAACAAAAAACACTCTTTTAAAGACAAATATTTTATGAATAATAATAATTAATTTAAAATAAAAAATTGTAAAAATTAAATGACATAATTAGGGTTAAAAGGCAATCTCCCGATAAAAATACGATTAATCAAAAGAAAAAAATTACAATACAATCTCTTTGAAATACAAATATTTTATGATTAATAATAATTAATTAATTATTTTTTTTAAAACAAATATTTTATGAATAATAATAATTAATTTAACAAAAAAAACTGTAAAAATTAGATGACATAATTAGGGTTAAAACGCAATCTCATTATAGTTAATTAAATGAAAAAATTTACAATACAATCTCACAAATATTTTATGATTAATAATAATTAATTAAAAAAACTGTAAAAAATTAGATAACGTAATTAGGGTTAAATCGTTATCTCTGATAAAGACATGATTAATCAAAGTGACTAAGAAATTATTATATTGGAAGCAAATTGTTTGAACCCGAACACGCAACCTGGAGTCAGTCGCGCTACCATTATGCCACAAATCTCGCTCTATTTACGTAGCCCACTCTTGTTTCATTTTGTTTCGGAAGATACAGTAAGTGGCAACAACAATTTTCGTACTTGAAATTTCCATTGCAACAACAACCTTAAGTTTTTGCTGTAAGCGTGGATCGAACACGTGACCTTTAGATCTTCAGTCTGACGCTCTCCCAACTGCGCTATCCCCGCTGCTTCTATAGTAGGCCTTCCTGTAATTTTCCATAGAATTTGCAGACACAGCGGACCAGTAGTTCATCTAACTTTAATTATATAATTAATAAGATAAATCGAAATTTCTTAATATCATCCCGTGTCATTAACAAAGGAAAAAATGTTGTCAGGTTTTATATGTTCGAGTGGGACTCGTTATATTTTAAAATATTAAGTGGTTCCATAGTCATAGTCTAGTGGTTAGTAAACTGGGCTTGGAATCCAGTCACCCTAGTAACTAACTCAATATTCTCAATAGTTTCTAACTCAAGTTAGGAGATTGGGAGATTGTTTTGGGTTGACGATCATTTATAAATGTATATTTCTTAACTCGTAATGAATATATGATAATTCATATAAAATTTAAGAGTATTATTTGGTTATTTATCCAATGTAGTTTTGCAATTTGCATCATGTTTCATGGTATTGATTGGTTTCATTTGATGGAGTCTTGTTTCTTCACTTCATGACCATATGACCATTCCGACTTAATTGATTAACATATGTTTTTGTTTTGATTGCATGTCTTCTTTTGTATAATATTATCCTTAGCTCTTGTTTTCATTTTATTGAGTTTGGCTTATGGTTTGGTTTAGTGTGTTGTAATGTTCATCTTTTGTGTTAGTTGTTAGGTCTCGCTTCCATAGATTAATAATGAAAGACAAGCTAGTTTCATAACTATTGAACAATTGACATGAGAGGTCAAGAGAGACCACATATGAAATTAACAAGTAAGGAATGAGCAAGTCATATGTGTACATGCAAATAGAATGATGCTATAATGTGTAAGCAAGAGATAAACAATGTATCAGAATATATGTGAGTGACATCAAGCTGCATCTAATTAAGAAACATCATTACTAGGCATCCCATAAATTTGTGTCATGAGATTCATGGTATTCACATAGAAAATGCAGTGACAAGTATGATGGGAGTAGCGATGTTTGTGTCCTTAATGAATTTGAAAATGTTATGGATAGCAGTGTCTATGTTGTAACATATATAAATTAATAAATTCAATTTGTTGGATAGAAAATTGTTTGAGGCAATTGGTAAACAAGATTTTCCATCGGTGTCTGAAGTTATTTTTCTATCTTCTGAATCTAAATTATCTATGGTGATTCACTTTTGCCTTGAAAGTGTTTTTTATACTTTTTCATATTATGGAGTTAATGCCAAATGTAAATCAATGATCAATGCAAGGTCTTCCATTGTCAATTCCATAACAACATTTTAAGTTACAAAAATATTGACAATTTTAATCAAAATAAAGATAGTAATTAATTTCTAAAAAATGTGTTGCTTTATTTTCTTACCTACCAAAGATCTTTGGAAAATGACATACGTCTTTTAAAAAAAATTGTCAAAAAATGATTTTGATCTTTAAATGCACAAGGCTTGATTCAAGTTCTTATGAATGGAGCACAAATGCATAAAAAATTGTCAGGGAAGGAGAGATTTTAATATAATGAGTTTGACTAAAGATGCACCAAGCAACTATTATCGATGCCAAACTTTGGTCGATAAATGCATAAGGCTTGATTCAAGTTCATATGAATGAGGCATAGATGCATAAAAAAAGAATGTCAGGGAATGAGAGATTCTAAGATATTGAGTTTCACTTAAGACTCATCAAGCAACTATTGTTGATTTGAATGTGTAGGTTTTCATAGTTAGTCATAATGTGCTTGAACTTTCTAGAAGTAAACTCTGTGTGAGTAAAAATGTCATGAAATGAGAGATTCTAAGATAATGAGTTTCACTAAAGACTCATCAAGTGAATATTTCTGATTTGAATGTGTAGGTTTTCATAGTTAGTCATAATGCGCTTGAACTTTCTGGAAATAAACTCTTTGTGAGTTTATAAAACGCCTGATGTTTTGAGTGGACACTCCACCTATCATCAAGGACAACTAAAGTTGTAATAAATATGGAAAAAGTGCTCGTGAGAAGATTTAAAGGTTGTAAATAATGGCTAACAGTTGAAAAATAATATTAAAATAGTGGACAACAATTGGAAAAAGAAAATAAAACTAAAAATAGATAGATATTAGTTGTAAATTAATATTTGATGACTAATTTTGAAAAATGATTGAATTTAAACTTATGATTAATAATTTAGTAGTTATGAAAGAGCACTTCATCAACAAGGTGTGATGACTAAGAATTAAGGAAGGAATAATATTTATTATTTCAATCCCAAGACAATAGGAGAAATACCTTAGCTTAGAAGTGGAAGAAGAGATTAGACAAGCTAAGAATGTTATGAAGGAATTAAAATGAAGAGGACTAGAAATGAGTTAGATATAGAGAAGAATTAAAATTATTTTAAAAAGAATCAAAGTGAAAGGAAAAATATAAAAAATATATAAAAAGGAAATATCTATTCGTTGGTTCGTTTCCTCTCTCGTTGGTCAAGATTTCGCTGCCTCACCCTCGCCCCCCTTGGGTCTTTAGAGCCACACTTAACGTTTCCTCTCTCGTTGGTTGAGAGTTCACTGCCTCACCCTTGCCTTCCTTTGTCGGTCGAGTCACTTAACGTCCCTCACCCATAATGGGCGAGTCCCTGCATGTTCCTAGCTGATGGGTGGAAGTAACATTGGTAGCAAGAAACGGTAACATTAGATCCTCTTTCGTTGGCGCCCGGATCTCAAATAAACCACACAATCCCGCAGGGTGGTTTCTTCGGCAATTGATTATAGGAAGAAAATATTAACTAAACCTTAACATGAAATGAGGGTTAATTATAAATATGGAGAGAAAGAATTCACATAGATCGAAAAAATGGGGAATTTAATAGAAGTTGAAACCACAGATGAAATACTAAATAATTCTTAATTGTAAGTTCAAAGTTAATCATTTTTTAAAATTGGTTGGCTTCTATTTTAATATTATTTTTCAACAATTAACCAATATTTACAACCTTTAAATCTTCTCACAAGAACTCTTGCCATATCTATTACAACTTTAATTATTTCTAATGATAAGAGAAGTGTTCACCCCATCAAATGCTTCATAAACTCACACAATTTACTTTTAAAAAGTTCAAAAAAATTATCCTTATACCACTCCCTTCCTAACAATTTACAATCTTTATATATAGATTTTTTTACCACAAAAAATTAACTTAGATTTATCATACTAAACAATCAATCAAATAAACATAAACACTATTTTCAAACAAAACATAAATTCCTCAACAACAAACTATTCTCAATTTATTCAAGACATTACAAATGTTAATTTTTTTAATTTCCTCAATTTATTCAAGACATTACAAATGTTAATTTTTTAAATTTCCAATTGATTGTCAGCCCAAATTAACCTCTCAAGCATTTGCAATGTTCCCACCAAAAAATATAACGGTACAAGGCTACATAGTATCTTAGTACCTGTCGAGTTTAGTTGAGTAGAGTAGTGACATAGTAGTGATATTGTATTGAAATATTCAATTTTGACATGAAGCAGGAAGTTGGCAGTCAGGCCTTGTCAGGTTGGCAGTCAGGCCTTACCACATCAATCAAATATTATATATTATTGACAAAGTGTAACATACCCACTTCGGGGCTAGAAATTTTTTCGGCTTTTTCCTTCCTTTCGCCAAGGAAAAAAACTCCCCGAATTCATATGGGGCCCGATGCAGTTCCTACCCTCTCCTGTCCTTACTCATGTGATCATGGGTTATGACCATCGGCCTTACCAGAGAGGTACTTCTGGCTTTCACGATTTAGGAAATCGCGATGCACTTGTGTTCCCTTGCTTTTTTGTCTCTCGAAGTGCCAAAATTCGAAGGGGACTAATAGTTTGTCATAACTAAAAATGCCTTAGATTAAAATATGTCACTCCACCTTTCAGGGTTTCCTCCATCGGGATTTCGGGATGTGTGACGACAGGAGGTCTCGCACTTGGTTTCCCGGGTGCCAAAACTCTGAAACACCAAACTCTAACATGCTCCACTATCTCGGGGTTTCCTCCATCGGGATTTCGGGATGTGCAACGACAGGAGGTCTTGCACCTAGGTTTCTAGGGAGCTGAAAATCCGAAACACCATACTCTAACATACTTCACTATTTCAAGAATTCATCCATCAGGATTTCGTGAGTCGGGGGTTTCGAGATTGGGGAACACGTGGGGTCCGCACTTAGGTACCCCGGGTGCCGAAATACCAAAATATGATCACTTTTCCACACTCTATCTTTCAGGATATCGCAAGTCCAAATTTTGGGACTTGCGAGTACAAGGGATCTCGCCCTTGGATATTTCGAATGCCGAAACACCGAAATATTGAGATTTAGCCAAACACTGTTATTTTGGGATTTCACTTATCAGGATTTCGGGACTTGTGAGTGAAAGGAAACTCGCACTTAGGTGCCCTGGGTGTCGAAACACCGAAATGTCCTAACCCCTCTACACGCTGTCATTTCGGGTTTTCATGAATCGGGATTTCGGGACTTGTGAGTACAGGAGAACTCGCACTTAGGTACCCTGGGTGCCAAAACATCGAAAAATCATAACTTACCCACACGCTAGAATATTTGGATTTCGCGAGTCGCGAGGACAAGGGTTCTCAATCTCTGATCTCCCGGGTGCCGAAAAGTCGAAACGCTTACCAGCTGCCACGTGTAGTCTACAGCTGGACGATCTAGGTACTCTTATGGGTCTTGGAATCGATGGTCCCGATTTGTTTGCTACTTACAAAGGTTAAAAAGGGGTCGAGGCATTAATGCCTGCATTCCTTCATCCAATTTAGTGGTCGTAACAGACCTTAGATCCTCCCAAAGGATCCCATTCGTGCATTTAGCAAGAGGAAGGCTATCTTGGTTACCGAACCTCTGAAACATCACAACTCATCCATGCTAGTTCATTTCGAGATTTTGCTAATCGGGATTTCAGTACTGGTGAGTACAAGGGAACTTACCCTTATGTGTCCCGGGTACCGAAATGCTGGAACATCTCAACAAATCATGCTATACTCATTTCGGGGTTTTGGAAGTTGAGATTTCGCACCTCGTGAATGCAAGAAAATCGACCCTTGGGTTTCTCGGTTGGCCGAAACACCGAAGTACTGAGCTCTAAGAGACCCACTCTCTCTCGTGCAGGGTTTTCAAACTTAGGCCTTAAAGTCTTTCATCGAGTTCTTGGGTAGATTTCCACCAGGTTTTATGACCAGACTGCGAGGTCTTCTTAAATCCCTGAGTTGTTAACGTCTGTGATAGATAATAAGAAAATTCAGGATTTTACCAAGGTGGTAGTCCTTTTAGGGAACTTACCCTGGCTCTAGAATGTAAGGGAACGATCCCAAAAGGGTGTCCGTGTGGGGAATCTATCTAGGGCAACATGAGAGGTAATTAAGGGGAACAAATCTCCCGAGAGAAGAATTGAAAGCTGACTTCGTTCATATATATATATATATATATGTAGTCATTCCAGCATAAGCATGAAACCACCATTTTTTATCAAAACACCATGCAGACATTTCTACATAGAAACCATTCACAAGTCTTCAAACCATGAGCATATATTCCAAGATATTCAATGCAAGACACAAGATATAAACACTTATCAGAAAACACCAGGTGATGCAATTGCTGAGAGGGGTGCTCGTTTCCACCCAACCATAGGTTCAGTGACTCTGAATGAATTTACCACTAGCCACCCCCGAGCTAGACCATGATGCTTGAGACTCTCTGTCTCTGTTCTTCAGCGATTGAGAATGAAGGTTATTCTCCTTCTTCTCTACTATCGCTCACTCTATATTTTGTTCCAGAGTTGTTTCGATCTCTCTCCTACGATCCCCTCCGCGTTCATCCCCTCCCACACCTTTTACCTTCCCTTTCTTCTACGGTGAGGTTGCGTGTGGCACAAATCTCCCCGTGGTAGTCAGGTCTGAGGCCTCCACAGAAGGGCGGTTCACCCCCATCCCTCATTAACTCATGAGGAGCTTCTTCACCTACCATCCTCGTGAGTAATTTGTTTCGAGGCTAGAGAGCCACTCTTGGTTCTTCGGGCCAGTGAAGACCAAATACGGTTTGGTTTGGTGGAAGTTAACGCCACCATTCCAGGTGCCTTCCACCACCTTTCTTTAACCATCGTGGTCTCTTTTTTATCACATCCCCCTCCCAACAGTCCTGCAACATATAT
>SNQJ01S0010493.1:197510-209365 GCA_010110895.2 Picea sitchensis
CATGGGTCAGTAGATGTTTCAGGGTCTGAAATCTTTCTTCACATTTCTGTGTCCACATGAATTTTGTCCCCTTCTTCTGGAGGGCAGTGATTGGACAACAAATCTTGGAGAATCCTTTTATAAATCTCCTATAGTATCTTGCTAATCCCATAAAGGATCTGATATCCAAAACATCCTTTGGGGTAGTCCATTCCATGATAGACCTGATTTTTTCAGTGTCTACTGCTACTCCTTCTTCAGATAGACCATGGCCTAAGTAATGTATTTTCTTATGGAAGAATTCACATTTGTTGAATTTGGCATAGAGATTCTATTCTCTTAGCACTTGCAGCACAAGCCTAAGATGCTCTTCATGCTCTTCTCTATTCTTGGAGTAAATTAATATATAGTCAATAAAAAACCAACACAAATTTGTCTAGGAATTTGTTGAGTACATTTTTCATCAAGCACATGAAAGTGGCAGGGGCATTGGTTAACCCAAATGGCACTACCACAAACTCATAGTGACCATACCTCGTTCGGAAGGCAGTTCTATGGATGTCTTCACGCTTAATTCAGACTTGATGGTATCCCAACCTCAAGTCAATCTTTGAGAAAATAGATGCACCCCCCAATTGATCGAACAGGTCATCGATCCTGGGCAAGGGGTACTTGTTCTTTATGGTTACCTTATTAAGTTGTCTATAATCTATACATAGTCTAAGGGTACCGCCCTTCTTTTTCAAAAACAAGACTGGTGCTCCCCATGGAGACACACTGGACCGGATATAGCCCTTATCCATCATTTCTCTTAATTGAAATTTGAGTTCAAATAACTCGGGTGTGCTCATCTGGTAAGGTTTCCTAGACACCGGCACCACTCCTGGTGTAAGTTCTATCAAGAATTCTATGTCTCTTCTCAGAGGTAGACCCGTTACCTCTTCCGAAAACACATCTCTGTATTCTCTCAGGGTAGGGTGATCTTCGAGGTCTGGTTTATCATCTTCAATAGTTTTCAACACCTGTATTGCATATAGGGGACATCCTTTTCAACAATACTTTCTCATTTGCAGAGATGATATTTGTCTCACCGAGACAGGTTTTCGGATCCCTTGAAGGGTTATCCTTTTCCCTTCTTTACTTACACATATTAAGGTTTTATGGTAACAGTCCAATATGGATTTATGGGCGGCTAGCTAGTCCATACCAATCAATAGATCATACGATCCCAGGGGTAATATGTTAAGGGTTGCTTGGGTGGGAAATTCACCCAACATTAACTGGCAGGTTGGTATGACCTCTGCTACCCTTCTTTTGGTGCCAATGGATAATTGTACCAACCATGGCTTGTTAAGTTTTTGTGGTTATAGTTTACACTTATCAATAGCCTTAGGGTCTATATAACTCAAATTTGAACCAGGGTCAATCAAAATAGACACTAGATGGTTGGAAATCATACCTTCTATTTCCACCATTGAAGCTTGGTGGTTAGCTTGGTTATTATTCAAGGCTGCATAAATTTGTGGCACACTCCTGGCCACATCATTGATGGTGGTAGCTTCCTGGATGTTGTAAATTCTCCAAGTATTGTTTTGTCGGTGTGGATAATCTCTCAGTATATGTTCTTCTCTTCAATCCCAACATTTCAAAGGTTCTCTCTTTGGGTTATCAGTCTTTATTGGGGCAGATCCAGAAATTTTATTTCCACTCAAGGAGGGAAAGTTTTGTTGGTGTACACTTCGGGCTGGGAAGCTCATCCTTGAGTTATTTTTATAGTCCTTAAATCTTGGGGATTTAAACCCCTTTTTCTGGAATCTCGAACTATTCTTCTACTTCCGGCCTTCGTGAGGTTCTGTTCGATGTCCAAGCTGTTCATAACAATATCTTTCTTTTCAGATAGTGTCTTCTAGTGTCTTTGGTTCATCAAATTCAATCATGTTATGATAGTCCTTAGGTAGTCCACTGATGAATCGTTGCACCTTTTCCTTTTCTTCTTTTATGTAGGGTACATACCTCAGCAAATCAAGGCATCTGTTGACATATTCCTCTATGGTGAGTTTCCCCAGCTTAAGTTCATAGAATTCTTTAGTTTTTTCGTCGAAATATTTTTTCGATAGATACTTCTTCCTGAAGTATTTCTCAAACCATTCCCAAGACAGGTCTTCTTCGTGAATCCCTTTTACATTCTTAAGGTATTCCCACCAAATGTAAGCCTTTCCATTCAAGTTGAAGGTGGCCACTTGGGCCTTCAAATTTTCTGAGAAGTCATGGACTCTGAAATACTTCTCTAGTCCAAGAAGCCAGGACTCTGCTTCCTCTCCTTACTTTATTTCACTGTCAAAGGAGGGTGGTTTTGCCTTCCTTAATTCTTCGAATTTATGACCCTTGGGAAGCTTTCACTTTTTCTGTCTTCTTTGGGAATAAGAAATAGTTCTGTTGCTAGAAGAGCACTCCAAACTGCCAGCTTCCTTTCGAGAGGAAACGTCCGCCGCTTATCCTTTACCTCTTGGATGGACCTTTCTCGAGGTGCTCCTCTAAGTGTGGCCACTAATATGACCATGTTTCTGTACCTCAGGTTCATGCTGCATTTGTCTTTGTAGGTCGGATAAGATCTGTAGTAAAACTGTGTTAATTTTTGTTTTCTTTTCTTGTTCTTTCATCATCCTCTCATTGTTAGCCTTGCAGCTTTGTAATTCGACCATGAGACTCCTCACAGTCTCGACTAGATCTGGAGGGGTCCCTACAGCCCTCCTTTCGTCAGACTCTTCATCTCGATTGTGGGAGCCTTCCCCCACCTCTTGGTGCATCACCATTCTATGCATTTGTAATTTCCCGCGGCTGATCGTCCGCTTGGGTGAAAAAGACAAACGTCGGTTATTAGTCAATATTTATATTTATTTATATCCAATACATAATTCATATTTTTCACATACATACACACACAATATGAGTTTTCATTCTTAACTTCATCTTTTGATTAGGAAGGTTAAGATAGCGGGTTACTCCTTGTAGGAGTGTTTCGAATGGAGCTTCTGCGCAACTTGTTCATGAGCCCAAGTAGGCCAAGTGTTGTAACCATGCTCTAATACCAATTTGTAACATACCCACTTCGGGGATAATTTTTTTTTTGGCTTTTTCCTTCCTTTCGCTGAGGAATAGAATTCCTCGAATTCATATGGGGCCCAATGCAGTTCCTACCCTCTCCTGTCCTTACTCATGTGATCATGGGTTATGACCACCGGACTTACCAGAGAGGTACTTCCATCTTTCGCGATTCAAGAAATCACGATGTATTTGTGTTCACTTGCTTTCTTGTCTCTCGAAGTGCCGAAATATGAAGGGGACCAATAGTTTGTCATAACTAAAAATGCCTCAGATTAAACTATGTCACTCTACCTTTTGGGGTTTCCTCCATCGGGATTTCGGGATGTGCGACGACAGGAAGTCTCGCACCTGGTTTCCCGGGAGCCAAAAATCCGAAACACCAAAATCTAACATGCTCCACTATCTCAGGGTTTCCTCCATCGGGATTTTGGGATGTGCAATGACAAAAGGTCTCAAACCTAGGTTTCCAGGGAGTCGAAACTCTAAAACACTAGACTCTAACATACTTCACTATTTCGGGAATTCATCCATTGGGATTTCGCGAGTCGAGGGTTTCGAGACTGGAGAACACGTGGGGCCCGCACTTAGGTACCCCGGGTGCCAAAATAATGAAATATGATCACTTTTCCACACTCTATCTTTCAGGATATCACAAGTCGAGATTTTGGGACTTGCGAGTACAAGGGATCTCGCCCTTGGATATTCCGAATGTCGAAACACCGAAATATCGAGATTTAACCATATGTTGTTATTTCAGGATTTCACATATCGATATTTCGGGAGTTGTGAGTGCAAGGAAACTCCCACTTAGGTACCCTGGGTGCCGAAACACCAAAATGTACTAACCCCTCCACATGCTATCATTTCAGGTTTTCATGAATCAGGGTTTCGGGACTTGGGAGTACAGGATAAATCACACTTAGGTACCTCGGGTGCTAAAATACTGAAAACTCATAACTTACCCACACGCTAGCATTTCAGTATTTCATATGTGGGGATTTTTTGAGTCGCGAGGGCAAGGGTTCTCACCCTCTGATCTCCCGGGTGCCGAAAAGCCGAAACGCTTACCGGCCGCCATGTGTATTCTACAACTGGACAGTCCAGGTACTCCCATGGGTCTTGAAATCGACGGTCCCGATTTCTTCGCTACTTACGAAGGTTAAAAAGGGGTCGAGGCATTAACGCCTGCATTCTTCTTATTCTTGTGTGGTGCAACTGGAGGTTATAGTGGTAGTGGTCGAAATTGACCCCGTATCACATGAGTATGAGCCCACCTTAATTGTCGATTTTTCCAACCAAAAAAAAATATGCAAATTGATTATATGCATGTGTACTCAAAAATTCAATATTTATCACGATATATACAGGAACAAATATATGTACAAGTTTCAAATACATCCACATATGTGTTACTGTACAAATATAATATTTATGAGGCACCATTGGGAAATGTAAGGCTTAATGGACAATCTACTATGTTTCTAAATTGAGCAATAATTGAACACATGCCAAGACAAACCTCAATGCATATGTGCTGCCATATATTATGGTACCTACCATGTGTCCATTAAGTGTACCATGCTTTCAATCTTTTGCATGTATCAATGCCAGCTAATGTGCTTCTTTGAAATACCCGAGTCTTGTTTTTCTAGACCCGTGTGATTGAGTATATTCTTTCCATCAATTGATGTCATGGTTCATCAAAACCTCGTTTCACTAACATGGCAACCAAGCGAGTAGAGTTGGGAGTGAGAGATAACCTTGTAAGTGTGCTATTCTTAACCAAAAAAAAAACTAAGTTTGTAGATGGCCTCATGGATAACAAATGTCTCAAACCCATCATTGCTTTAGCATAAATGTCCCAAAGTTTCATTGTGATTACTAATAACTACATAATCCATAATTTTCTACCAAAAAATTATGTAAAATAAATGATACATAATCCATAATTTGTTACCAAACAAATATGTAAAATAAATGATTTTAGAACCATCCAAATGGAGCATGATTCTCTATGATTTTACCTTTCATCCCAACTACAATGATGCTACACTTTTTGCTAGCCACTTGTTTTGTGTATGCACTATTTGGTCTATATTGCAACATTCGTGCTTGCTAAAATATCTCAACTATGTAACATCTATTTTTTCTTTCTCAATACTTTCCACATTGTGGATTAAAACTCATGATTTCTAACTATTAATTATCTTAGAATTATAGAGATTATGCTATATATATGTATATATGTACAGACACACATTCCAGGTTATAAGGCTTGAGGACCCCCAAATACTTCCCCTCATTTCGAAGATGGTACATAGCGTAAACCCTAGAATCTTCAAGGCACAAGGTCGATCAACAATGGGGCTTGAAGCCATTAAAATAATATACTCATTAAGAGCTCAACATGTCACTTGCGAAAATTGAACCTAGGTGGGGAGGATAACAATCATTCCTCCCAATCACCCAAGCTAAACTCAATTGAGACATACACACACATTCCTCCCAACTACCCGAGCTAAACTCATNTTTAGCTCAGGTGATTAGGAGAAATGTATGTGAAACATGTCAAAGCCAAGTTTCTCTAAATTAGGCTTGATAATCCATTATATTTTAGATTAACCCTAAATCAAGCTTATTAGCAAGCAACAATAATCCACTATATTTTAAATTGACCCTAAATTCATCTTATTAGCAAGCAACAATAATCCACTATATTTTAGATTAACCATAAATTAGGCTTTTTAGCAAGAAACAATAGTCCACTATATTTTAGATTAAACCTTTCACTACTATTCTAACATTATATATATTCACATTGATTTGAGGTGACCAATAAATCCATACTATTAGTATGGACTAGTAGTAGAAACAATTGATCATTACTTGAGCAATGTTGAATAGATCAATCACATTGCCCTAGAAATCCCTTATTAATTGGGTTAATGTATAGAATTTAATATTATTTGGGAGACTCTTGCCATTCTCAATGTTTAACTAATTTAATTCCATGACAATTTAATTTGAAAAATAACGAAGATTGGTTTCTTCAATACTAATTGGCACTTAGTGTTTTTTACTTTGTCAAGTTTCGGAATTTCTTCACGTATTGTTGGAGTTAGTACAAAATATAGCTTCTCGAGTACTTTCAAGAGTTTGGACTTTTAATTTCTATGATTCTTGTTATTTTTTCATTTATTTATATCCTTTTATATCCTTCCATTAGGTTTTAATTGTAGTTTTCATGACGAAATCATAATTGCACAACTTAAATATGCATTGGTTCTTAAATATTCTTGGTTTTAAATATTTTGTATAAGAATGTATTTATTTTCTGAAGGTAATTCATTTCACCCAGTTATGATTATAATCATGAAAGTAGAATCAATCCTTCTTTATACATAGGCTTTTTCAGTACGAAACGAGCCACTTCGAATAGGTTCATTTCTCCGACCCAAAATACAATTAATCCGACATGAGCCATGTGAGCCCCAAGCAATTTACCAGACAAATTGATAAGTCGGGCATTATCGACCCACCAAGTGAAACTAGTGGTTTCTTGATCATGACCAGCTAAATCTATAGTTCTATTAAAGTGCGTTTCCACGGGGTAGGACCTCCTCAGGGGATATAAGGTTTTCATGAGGATGATATTGATCCGCCAGCCAAGCATGAATACCTTTGTTCAGGAGAATATTTTTAGTGTATAAAGTCTCAGATTCAGGATCTTCTGCTACACAGATCTCCTGGGTAACAAAATCACAGGCACGTAAGTTTAGAGCTAGACCAACTAATCCAATGAAACTCATCCATGAACCGGTCATTGGAAAAAATAACATGAATAAATGTAACCAACGTTTATTAGAAAAATCAATCCCAAAAATTTGGGACAAAAAGTTGTTAGCAGTGACCATGGAATAAGTCTCTTCAGCTTGAGTCGAGTTAAAAGAACATAACGTATTTGCACCATCACCATATTCAAATAAATTATTTTCCATGGTAGCACCATGAATAACACATAGAAGGGCAACACCCAATACTTTGACAACTCCCATCATATGAAATGGTCAACTCCCATTCGGTTTTATTTGTAGTTTTCAAGACTAAATCATAATTGCACAACTTAAATATGCGTTGGTTCTTAAATATTCTTGGTTTTTAAATATTTTGTATAAGAACGTATTTATGTTCTAAAGGTAATTTGTTTCACCTGGTTATGATTATAATCAACCAATTTAGTAAAATTAGTAATAAAATTAAGTTTGAGGATTATATGGGAAAGGACTATGTGTTAATAAAATGTTTCTCCTCATAAATAAAATTTGTAGAAATACACAAAATTTAATTGTAACATAAAATAAGAAAATGCTCGAACAAATAGATATTCAAAGAAAAAACACAATGGCATTTCATTGTGAGTCCATTTCCTACCTACCTACCTAGTGCACTAACCAAGGAACTATTATATTCCTTTGCTTAACCCAATTCATTTAGAAAGAGAGAACTAAATGTCACTGTTTAAAAGAACTCGACTTGGGAGGGATATTTGTAGTGGTAGAAGTTTCCAAGTGGGAAATAATTTGGCGAAATTGAGGATTAGATGGGGTAAAGAAAATTTCCTAATATCAACATATTTACTATGTGGGAACATCAAAACAAATATCATGTGAATAAGGTGTGTTTGAAGAGTGTGCTCTTGTTTCCAGCTAGTGGAAGGATTCATCAAAAACCTTCAAAGCCTTGTGTGTGTATTCCATCTTGTTCAACCTATATTATATATTGTGTTGTTACAATTTTTTATTTAGCTTTAGTTTTAGCTACGTTATACAAGTACTATTAATAAAGCATGTCTCAAACCTCCAATGTTGCTTTTCCAATTGTTATTCATGTGTTCTAGTGTTGGTGTTCGAGTTTCTAGTTCCATCATAGGTTGCTTGAGAAATGCTTTGAAACAATCCACCATATTTCCCGCTATGTGGGTAATTATTTCCCCTCCCTCCCTTATGGTTTCTTGTCTTGAAGGTATTGTGTAGTGTGAAATTTGTAGAAAGGATTAGAACAAACTACTACATGGCTGATTTATCAACCATACTTTTCGTTCTAGGGTGCTTGCCCCTCCTCTAGGTATAGTTTACCTTCCTCGCTTATGTGACATGATGGATCAATCTAGATCCAACCAATTCGATAACTAAAATTATCCATGTAATAAGAACAAGAAATATAGAAAAGGAAAAGTCCTAGATCATTAGATTGCATGATGGCAATGTTCTTGGAGATGATAGCGTCGGTATTTTCATGGGAGGCATGGAAGTTTGTTTGGATGATGATCCAAAATGACCTGGTGCACAGTTGAGGTTTGGATTTTATTTTCACCAATGCATTGGCGATATGAAGGCAAGCAACGACAAGGCGAGAGGATGGTGGCATAAGTGTCAGGATAACAACAATGAAAAAATAAATTATTATGGAGTTGAAAATATTTATTTCTTTTAAATGGGTGTACAAATATAAGACATGGTTAGGCATGCATACCCTTGGTAACTTACCAGTAAAGTCTAGACATAGACCTATGCGATAGGGGGGAGTAGGGGGGAGCATGTGGGATTCTTGGATACCCTGGTTATAAACATTGATGTGGGGTAGGGCATGGAGTTGAATGGTGCAGATTCACTTAGCCAGTTTGGTTGGATTTGGTCATGGGAGACCCCAAGTCAAGTTTAAGGGGGGAATGTTAGGTTAAACTTGACTTGGTGAAATATTCAAAGTTGTTAGGTGAAAAATAGTGGTTTTGGGCACATGGTTTTGGTGACCCATGGTTTTAGATCACATGGATTGCATATTATGAAAGGATTTAAAAAGTCGGTGATACTCCATTGTAATGTTCCGAGAGTTTAGAAGTGAAGGATCACTTGGTTGGGGCCAATATATTAGCTATCTTGATTGGGTTTGGTCAAGGAACTAATAGATCTATTGGCTAGTTTTTCTTGGTTTAGTTTTTCCATGATAAAATCTCATGTGTTTTATGTGTTGTTGGTCTAATTTTAATCTCTCTCATGTTTTATTTCCTTTCACACAAGAATAATTAACATCAATACTAATAACAACTATAGATGTAGCATTTATTTGCTAAGAATCATATCTGAGGTGTGTGCATGGAAGTACAAAATGAAAAAATCTTAAGCCACTTTCACAACAAAGGATTAGCTTAAGACCCAAAAGGCATGAAGTCTGTAAAATTGGACACATATTTCAAAGATCATTGATCTAAACACATAAGCATAGACATTTAGAGCATCTGTTTAAAAATCCAAGAAGTCATCAAGCAAGTATGCTTGTGTAGGCTCTGAATTCGCTAAATTGATATGAAAATATCAACACATGTCTATAGACATAATATCATGACTAGCCACGTGAAGTAGGAAAAAAAAACAAAGCTTGTAGCGGTAATTTGTACTTGAACTTCCAAGAGTTGGATAAGCCATGTGAAATAGGGAAAAAAAATAAGCTATAATTTGAACTTGCAAGAGGTATTAACCTTTTAATTATGAAATTTATAAGCATACTTTTAATTATGAAATTTATAAGCATACTTTTGACCTTGTCTCAATAGATTCAACAAAGCTACTGCGAAAATAAGCAGAGTGTGATGTTATGTGAACAATGTTATTAGAATAATCTTGTTTCTAAGACTTTAGGTAGTGTTAAATTTGGCAGCATCGATAGTCATTCTCCAATGAGAGGCCATATGGGCCACCCTGAGGCTAGCCAGGGAGATTTGGACAATCAACCAGTGTTGTGAGGTATTGAGAAAATCTAGGGGAACATACAACCTATGCGAGTCAAACCAAAATTCAGGACGAACGAGATGTTATGTGAGTCTAATGCAAAATTTAGGGGGAACGTACAACCTCTGTGAGCATAGAGAGTCTAGTGAAAAATTCAGGGGGAACGTACAACCTCTGTGAGCATAGAAAAACTAGTGAAAAAGTTAGGGGGAACACACAACCTTTGTGAGCCTAGTCAAGCCTTTTGAGCCATGAGCAAAAGTCAAGGCATCTAGAAAACATTAGGTTGAGTATAAAATTCCTATGAGCTAGAAACAAAAAATATTCCTAATATTTCACATGATATAAATGTATTGATCTAGTGCGTTGGCACGTGTAACATTATCCACCATGAAGAGAATTTTGAATTGCCTTGTAAAGAGTCGAGTTGTAACTGAAGTCTCAATTCTAGTTCTATTTTTGAACTAAAGTATACCAGTCTCAAGTCTAGTTCTATTTTCAAACTAAAGTATACTAGTCTCGAGTCTAGTTCTATTTTCGAACTAAAGTGTAATGTTGAGTTGCAACTGAAGTCTCAAGTCTAGTTCTATTTTCGAACTAAAGTATACCAGTCTCAAGTCTAGTTCTAAATTAGAACTAAAGTATGAAGTTGATTTATGATTAAAGCATGCAAACATGTTACTATTTCAAGCCTCTCTTCTTCCCCTCTTCATCCTATATAAGCAGAGGTCGAACATTCTCTTCAACATAGTTTTGATATGCAGGTTAAGGGTGAAGTAATAGAGGCACCTATCAGTGATAAAGATGCAACATACCAAAGAAACACATCAATTTTGTATATCAACAATAGAGGTAGCATATCAGAGGTGTATTTCAACAAGGTCTTTTAGGTCTTTGTCAGGTCAGAGTCATCTTGGCAAGATCTTTAAGAGCAGAACATTCATGGTGGATACTTGTAAGTGATCTTTCATTATTAATGAAATAAAGGAATATCATTTGCTGGGGTTTTTCTCCCTATACAGGATTTCCCCAGGATATATGTGTTGTTGATGTGAATTCTTACTCATCTACATAGTTATTGCTATTCGATTATGATTTGGTATTGTTGAAGTGTATTAAGATGGAATCAAAGTGATGAAGAAAATAAAAGAATTAATCCGCATAAGAAATCAAGATCATAATTTAACATGGTATCAGAGCTTAGGATGTGTTGAATGTGTTGAAGTGCAGCAACAAGTACACACAAATCCAATCTAGCTTGATTAATTTTCCAGTGTTATGTTTATGGCATCCTTCATTTCAGTCAAGGTTGAGGATAGGCTCGAAGGAGCTACCAACTTCAATGTGTGGAAGCTCTGGATAACAAATATTTTCCAGGAGCATGATCTTGAGCAGTTGTGACCACAATGGTGGAGGAACCCACAAATAATACAAGAAGAGCAGCCTTCAGTAAGAGTCAAGAAAAATCCAAGTGAATCATCTTTGACTCAGTTAAAGATAGTATAATGTTTGCAATGACTTCATTAATGACTACCAAGGAATGCATGGTTACCTTGGTGAATTTGTATGAAAAACAGGCTCCAAGTCAGAAGAGGACACTTAAGAACGAGATTAAGTATTTGAAGATGGAGAAAGATGAATCTATGGCATCTTTCTGTTCCAAGATAGCCCAGATCATAGATCATCTTTTGGTCACAGGGGTGATAGTGGATGATGATGATTTTGTGCAGGCCATTTTTGATGGTCTTCCTTCTTCATGGGAGACCTTCTTATCCAGTGTAAGTGGGAGAGAGATTCAACCCACATTTGAGAGGCTATAGCATGATTACCTCTAGGAGGAGAGTCGTGAGTCAATGAAAGAAGAGCACTCATCTTTAGCATCAAGATTCAAGGGAAAGAAGAAATGCATTTTCCAGAAAGGATCTCATAGGAAGCCAAACACCAAAGGTACATTCAAAGGCAAGAATATTGATACATCTAAGATTA
>SNQJ01S0010494.1:29287-67480 GCA_010110895.2 Picea sitchensis
ACTTAAAAAACAAAAAACAAACAAACAAATCATAAACCAATGAAAAAACGCCCTAAACAGCTCAAGCTCGGTTTTGACAACCCAATACCCTAACAATTGTTAGGAAGAATGTTGACGGTTTTGACAACCCAATACCCCGCAAATGCGCGCGTCACCGGCATGGTACGAGGTGTTGAGAATCTTTATTGATTGAATGCACGACATTATCCCGTGATGGTGATGAATGTGAAATCCTGGTTCAGAATCTTTATTAACTTAATGCGCTATGTTTGATTACACACGACATTGTCACGAGGGTGACGCTCATTTGTGTGAATCATCACCGTCACGGGGGTCGTCTTAATGTATATATAACGTCGAGAGGGATCTTTATTTTCATCGAAATCACATCGCAGACGATTGAGAGTTCGAAGAATTAGCTGAAATTATTATGGCTATGTCTCCTTCGTCCAATTTGAACGGCAACAAATCCTCCATCCCTCGAAGGACGGGCATTCATCACGGAAATGTGTGGGACGATGATCTCATACAAGCGCTTCACTCGCCTTATGGGGTACCAAACGTCTTTAAAATTACTTATTTATTTCACTGTAGCACAATATAGTTCATGTAACCATTTATTATATGATTTGAATCAATCAATCCAGTGTTTTTAATTTTTATTCTCCTTCTTTATACCATTGTATGGCATTGATATTGCACAGAGGCCGGAATACAGTGAACGTGCTGAAGAGCTAATCAAGGAGATTCAACATTCTTTTTTTAGTGGCATGGAAGATTGCCACGATGATTTAATCAAACGACTTCAGATCGTTGAAAGTGTTGAATGTTTGGGAATAGATCGGCATTTTCAGCGTGAAATACAAGTCGCTCTTGATTTTGTTTACAGGTTCACCATTTACATTTGTATTGTAATGCATGATATTGATTGAAAAATCACTTGTACTTCTGAAATCGCTTATATATGCTACTTATGCGCAAATCGTTTATACTTCTGAAATCAATTTTCCGTTATCCGTCATTGATTGAACATTCAAAAACTTGGTGGCTGACTTGACGAACAGATACTGGAACGAATTGAGAGGCATCGGGCAGGGATCAACAGATTCCCTCCAGACAGATCTAAACGCTACAGCTTTGGGATTTCGCGCGCTTCGACTACATCGATATAATAAAGTATCCTCAGGTATTAGCGGGTGCTTGCAGGCAATTAATTGTTCAAATTGTTCTGTTTATTTAGGTTAAGTAAGAATGTTTATATGAATAAACATTGATATCAATGAATTCTAAAGTGATTTTATTTCAAGTTATACAAATTTAATATCAGGCGAGCTTCATGAGCAGGTGTCTTCGAGAATTTCAAAGATGAGAATGGACGCTTCTTCTGCAATTCCACTTACACTGTTGAAAACGACGCTGGAGGAAATAAACGATTGAGAAGCATGGTGTCCTTACTTCGAGCGTCAAACTTATCATTTCCTGGAGAAAAAGTGATGGACGAGGCAAAGGTGTTCACAACAGATTATCTCAACAAAGTTTTATCAGAAAGGGAGGCGACCGACGTCGATCAAAGCCTTTTCAGTGAGGTAGTTCACTACAGTATACACATTTTCGCGATCCACAGGCAAATATGACATGAAATTGTTTCTTCATTCTCCTGATTTGATTTGATTAACATTGTCCAGGTAAAGTACGCATTGGAATTTCCATGGCATTGCAGTCCGCCAAGATGGGAGGCAAGGAACTTTATCGAAATATATCGACAAAACCATTCATGGCTCAAGTAATTAATAACCTTGTTAATATTTGGGTTGGAAGTTTTGGAGAATGACGTAAAATCATTGCTCTACACTAATCCTGATTAATTTGCTTTGCTACATGGTTGGATATTAACCAAAAAAATTTCGAGTTGGCAAAACTGGATTTCAATATTCTGCAGTCGGTACACCAGAAAGAGATACAGCTAATCTCAAGGTAATAATTAGTATTTCTATATATATAATAATAATAATAATAATCTATTTTTAAGGTCACAGTCAAGACAGCACATCAAATTGGTGTATGAGACCCCTTGTTTGTGGGACAAGGGACCCCCTCCGCCCAGTGATTTGACTGCTAAAGTCTAAAAAGGTATACATACCCTACCTCCTCTGGATTTGAACCTGTAATTTCTTAAGAGGAAACACATGTTCTTAACCATTAGGCCCACTCAGACTATATATATATAACAAGCTTACGTTGATTATGGATTTCCAAAAGTAGATAGATGACAACGTTTCCCTGTAAGATTATGTGCGCAGATGGTGGAGAGACGTAGATGTAACGGAGCTGGATTTTTTTAGGAAGCGTCACGTGGAATATTACTTTGTCGATGTCATTGGCATTTTTGAGCCCGAGTTTTCTCAAAGCAGACTCGCCTTCGTAAAAGTTACTATAATCATGAATATTCTAGACGACCTGTATGACACTTATGGAACACTGGAGGAACTCAGACCCTTCACAGAGGCAGTGAAACGGTGAATTCAAATTGCAAACATTTAGATTTTCTAACAAATTGAAATACTGTATCTGACTATTCTCTCCTTCAAAATCTGTTTAAATTGGAGTTTTTTTGTTTATGATTGTTGAGGCTATGTTCAGACAGGA
The DNA here is from genome assembly GCA_010110895.2 of Picea sitchensis. NCBI lineage: Eukaryota > Viridiplantae > Streptophyta > Pinopsida > Pinales > Pinaceae > Picea > Picea sitchensis. Next base: position 31,934 of record SNQJ01S0010494.1, read on the forward strand.
CCTTTCCTTTATAGAGTCGTTTCCAGAATCCTTGAAAATGGCATTCAAATTCATCATCAACACATCGAATGATTTAACTGCTGAAGTTGTGAAAATGCAAGGTCGGGATATGGCAGCCTTCATACAGAAAAATGGGGTACGTGTTTATAAAGTTGTAAACGCAATTTTTATTTTATTTGGGGAGGGAGCGGGGGGCATTGAACTGAATTGATGTATTTTAATTATTGCCTGTTTAGTGGGAGCGATACGTTGAAGCTTATCTGCAAGATGCTCAATGGATAGCAACTCAACATGTTCCGACTTATAATGAGTACATAAAGAATGGCAAAGAAAGCACAGGGATGTGTGTACTAAATCTGTATCCGCTTCTGTTGATGGGTCAACTTCTACCCAACGACATTCTGGAGCAAATATACTCTCCATCCAAGATCCACGAGCTCCTGGAATTGACGGGCAGACTCACGGACGACGCCAGAGATTTCCAGGTATCTGTAATTGAAATTAAGATTGTGGTATATAACGTTACAGTACAATACAATACTCACTGAATTATTTTTCATTTTCTACTATGAAGGACGAGAAGGAACACAGGACGAGAAGGAACACGGGCAGATAGCGTCGAGTGTAGAGTGTTACCTGAGAGACCATCCTGGATCTACGATTGATGATGCTTTAAACAATATCAACTTGATCTTTCCTTTAAGGAATTGAATTGGGAATTTTTAAAGCATGACGATGTTCCGCTGTGTTGCAAGAAGTTCAGTTTCAATCTTGCTAGAGCCATGCAATTCTTCTTCAAATACAGAGATGGTTTTTCCATTTCTAACAAGGAGATAAAGGACCAAATATTGAAAGTTCTCATTCACCATGTCCCATAAAGTTTATTTAGAAAATAGGATGGATACATAGGGTACAGTATACTCATCTGTACCAAACGTTTATTTTGCGCAAGATACTATAGCTGTTTCAGGTTTTCCTGTAAGTGATTCCATCGGATTCACAACTTTTACTTTTTTGTGTGTTTATCTGCTAAATGGGTTTAATACTAGCACAGCCGCTAACTCGCGGCTGAGAACGCCGAAAGGTAGCGGTTGAAAATGCGTGCCTCCAATATAAAATGTTTGTGGCAATTTGTCTGTGGTAATATGAAACGTTTGGTAATATGAAACGTTTGGTTGCATTAGGGTGATAAATGGAACGTGGCAATTACATATCCTTACAGTAATTTTTTAATGTGATTAGGTAAATGTTAAAAAGTAAACATATTAACTGATGCCTTGATAAATGCAAGAAAGTTATGAACAATAAATCTGATCCATTGATTTTGGAGTACGACTAAAAATATGCCAGCATCTTCAATGCATAGCCATCCGATTAGGGTTTAAGGTTAAATAAAGTTAAAAGATCATCAATTGTGCCCATTATCAATAAGTGTAAGCCTTTAAACTTAATAATACTTTGAGGAATTCCAAGAAAGAGATTACGGTTTAGCACTTTACATTATGGTGGACGGGTTCGGTATTGCTACACATTGAAGATTATTATTTCACTTCTTAATTAAGCATAAGATCAAATGAATAATATTCTTATTTAGGAATTATAACATTAGTTTAAATTACTAAAAAACAAAGATTTGTGTATCACTAAAATGGTGCTTATTCGACATGTTATATTTGGACAACATCATCTATTGAATAATAAATGCTCACTGATGAATATATCAAGTTTTTCATGAAAATTAAATGGATTAACAATATAAAGTATGGAATAAGCCCATATATAAAGCGAGGTTCAATTATATCTCTTTAATAAATTTAATTATATGTCAATTTTGTCTTTGTCCATCATGTGATGTATTTTGAGGGTGAGAGATATATATGGGTCAATGGTGCATTGTTTATTTAAAGTTATGCATTGATTTATTAGGATTTATTTTTTCAAACAAAAAATGTGTAGGAAAATTGAAGGCATGCTTCTCCATATTTGTGGATGAGAATTTTAGTAAATTAGTTGATGTAATCTAATGAGTCTCATTTATATGGATTCGAATTAAGCATTAAATAATATAGAATTAGCGAGACGTCCAAGAATATTGGTGAGAGCTGATCAAACTATTGGGATTGGGAGTAACCCTCAGAAGAACAAAACATGATTTGTAGAACAAAAAAGAAGGAATAATACTCCAAGACGATTTGTGGTGTCTAAAAGCACCATTTCAACACTTGACCACATTGCATTGTGATCAAACCATCACAATGGATCATTGAATACATCATTTTTACTCCACATATATCATCAACTCATGGGGCCCTTTATTTATAGTCTTCTAAACTAACCATTTTATTTGAAATGGGGAAGCACTAGTCCACAAATAATAGTCCATAGTTGTAACAGATTATGACAAACCCGCATTGTCTCTTCGACTAGTCTACTCGACCATCCAGTCGTCCAACATGTAGTCGATTGCTTTGACTTTGGTCAATCCATCGATTGAGTATCTCTATCTGCTAGTCGACCACTTGAATTATTGTCTGTTAGATGGTCGCTCAAGAAACGATAAGTTAGTCAACCACTTCACTGACTATTTGTTAGTAGAGGTGTGGTGAACCATCAGAACCCGAGGTTCCAACACTGCCCCATCAGCACAGGGTTCATGAGGTTCAATAGGTGAAATTATGTAGGCAGGACACACCCCCATGCAGTCGCTTGAAGCTCGAGCATATCACGTAGCTTAACAAACTTAGCTTCGAACAACGATTTTGTAAACATATCAACAATCTGATCATAAGTTTTATAATATACATGAGTGGCAACATTCTATTGAACTAGTTGTCTCAAGCAGTGAGAATGATGTTCAATGTGCTTCATTTTATTTTGTGCATTAGGAATATCAACAACTTGAATTGCACTCTGATTGTTACAATAGAGAACAGTCAAGGCTTGAACATGAAACCCAAGCTCACCTAGGATATGGTGAATCCAAACTTCCTATGTTCCTGCATTAACAATGCCACGATACTCGACTTTCATAGTTGACAGAGAGATTTCCTTTTGTTTCTTGCACGACCAAACCAAGGGACTGTTCGATGAATATTTCTTCAGATAAGTCACCATGAAGAAAAGCACTTTTAAAATCCATCTAGTGGATCTGCCATCCGAAGAAAGTGACACGGGAAATAATTATTCAAATAGAACTCATCTTTGCAACATGGGCAAAGGTCTTAGTGTAGTTAATGCCTTCTCACTGGGAAAATCCTTTTGCAACCAAACATGCTTTATGAAACTCAACAACACCTTCAAAGGTAAATTGGTCTTATAAACCCATCGAAATTTCACGATGCTCTTCCCTTAAGGTTAAGGAACTAAATCCCAAGTGTGATTCTTTAAAAGAGAATTCATCTCAGCTTGCATAGCTTACTCCCATTCAATTTTTCCTTGCGCATGAACATAAGAAATAGGATCACAAGTATCAAGAACACAAGTCATCAAATCAACATCTACTTATTGCTTTTGACTACAAGTCTGTCATGCTAAAGAAATATCACCAACATCAGGTCCAACGACCTCAATCGTTTTAGCAGCCCATCGAGGGAGAAGGGGATGAGGAAAAAACATTCAGTTCATAACGTTGATAAGAAGAAGTAATATTTTTAGTTGGAATAGATTGAGGACTAGTCGAACCAGAAACAAAGATTGATTGTTCCGTCGACTCAAGAACAGAGTTCAACTTCCTAGCTGAAACGCTGAAAAAAGGAACATGTGAACTATTGTTGACAATAATATCAAATGGATCATCCTGTAATAAACTAGAAGAAGCATTGAACAACTTAATGCTTGAAGAATTCTCATCGAAAAATGTGTTTCTTCTTATGATGATCTACTATTTGATAGGGTCAAATGGTTGATATGATTTGGATTCTTTGGAGTATCCCATCATGATGCAAGCATGAATATTTTCATCTAATTTCTTCATGTAGTCATCAAAAATATGGGCCCAAGCCATGCATCCAAATATTCTGAGGTGGCCAACTATGGGTTTCTTTCCTATTAGGTACCAAATCTATTATAATAGCATAAAAGAGAAATGTTGCAATGAAAAAAAACAGAACAACAATAGGAAATTGAAATATTGCAGAGAATAACAATGGAACAACAAATTATATGGAACCATAACACCAGAAAAATACACTTATTGATAGGAAACAATTTTAACTTACCTCTTTGAGGAGGCAGCCTCCAGCAAAACAAAGATATATTACAATAATTCTCAGGACAATGACTTCTCATGCCTCCTACTCTTATTTATACTAATTCTATCTTCTAAAGAACATTCTAGAGGAAGATATTTCTAGAAGTGGAAGCTTCTGTTAGGTCTTATTACATAAACTTTTTATTATTTATTAAATAGGATTTATTAACTAATGTCGGCCTTTATCACATGGAAATTATATTATTCTACCTATTTGAGGGGTTAGAGAGGTTAGGTCCCTAACATGCCCTTGGAGGTCGCCCTTGTCCTCAAGGCTTGAGATGAGGAAATTCTTGCAGAATGGTGATCGGCTCCAATGTGGCATCTTTTGGAGTTGTATCTTTCCACTTTATTAACTCTTCCTTGATGGTGCATTGACGAAGATGATGCTCATGCTGGTCCAAGAATGCTTGGGGGTACAACTAGATGGAACCATATTCATCCGACTCAGGGAGATTGGTTTGAGTTTGGCACTTAGTTCCAATCACCTTCTTTAAGCATGAGACATCAAAAGCATGATGGAGGTTAGAATGATTGAGCAGAGCTAATTAGTAGGCCATCGGTCCCACTCACTTGAGAACTATATAAGCACCATAAAATTTGGGAGAAAGTTTCTGACGATGTTAAGCTTTGAGTGAAGTGTTCTTATAAGGTTGCAGTCAAAGAAAAACTTGGTCCCCTTTAGAAAATTGATGTTTGGAATGACCTTTTTCTGCTTGTTGCTTCATGCAATTCTGAGCCATGACCATTTGTTTTTCCTCTCGGTCTATAATTTTGTTGTCAACCTCCTAAACCTTCGAGACACCGAGCATCTTTGAGAGAATTGACGATGGATTTTGTCCATTTATTGCTTCAAAAGGAGTCATGCAAATAGTTATATGGAATGATGTGTTGTAGCACCATTCAACTAGGGGTAAGATGTGTTATACCACCATTCAGAAAGAACCATGGATTTAAGTTGTGATTGTTTTCATAAATACAGATGGCCTTTTTAGCGAAGCTCGTCATTGTATCAAGAGTACCCTGGAGAAGCTAAAGAATTTTTTTGCAATTATTGGATCAGATGAGAAATTTTGGAATCTTGCAGCCATTCCTAGAAAACAACTTGGAGCCAATCTAGTACAATGAAGGAGAGGGAAAAGAGGAACCCTTCATCTTCATATTTCCTAGAAAGAGAATCAACAACCACATTTTATTTTCCTTTCTTTTAAATGATCTCATAATCACATCCAAATAGCTTGGTCACCCATTTTTGTTGCTCCAGAGATGAAATTGTTTGCTCTAGAAAATACTTGAGGCTCTGATGATCTGTTTTAATTTGGAAGTGTTTCCCTAATAGATAAGGGCTCCAGAGATCCATGGCATGCATAATAGCCAACATTTTGTTTTCATAGATTGATTGGCTAGAATATCGCTCCAAAAGTTGTTTTCTAATGAAGGCCAAAGACGACCATCTTGCATGAGGACTATTCCAATTCCTTTCCTGGGGAATACCATTTCAGGAAAAAAATATTTATGATATTGGAAAGGGCCAAGACATGAGTTTTGCACATAGCCACTTTCAAGGCTTGGAGGGATTGATCAGCAGTTGGAGTCCAAGTGAAAGCATTCATTTTTGTTGAAATTTTGGTATGCTTGTTTAACCATAGACAATGTCACATAATTGTTACCCAACCATAAGCATTCACATATGCCACCCCCAAGCACACTAACCTTTACTTAGAATAATTCCGGCAAGACAACTCCAGAACCAACAAATAAATCCTAGTTGCTAATTGTAGCAACAATTCAAGAAAAGTAGAGCACTCCTTCTCCAAGGGTAGCAGACAAGAGAGAGGGTATCCATATCCACAGAACAAATACCATACACAACTGTATAAGTTGTAGTTGCACTACTCTATCTCTCTCTCTCTCTCAAACTTGTACCATACTTAGCAAGAATATCACCAAGAATATCACCAAGAGAGAGACCAAGACCAAGAGATCTCCATAATATTTGGGCACTAACTAGGGGTACAAATGAGCTAAGACGTCCTCTATTTATATTAATCTGTCCAGTGAATTTTCTGGATGGGCCAACCTGACTTTCTGGTAATCATATTTTCTATTTATCTTTTTCCTATGGAGCCAACTTATATTTCTGGAATATAATATTCTAATATTATTTATTTTGCTAGGTCGACTTGTCTTCTATGTTTAATGGTTCACTTGCTTCCAAAATATTCTATTCTAAGTCATAGGTTACATGTGGAGGTTAATACCTCCTACAACTACTAAAACATCAACACTCCCTCTTATCTAGGGAGGTATTAACTGAGATGTTATTCATGCAGTGGTCTTGAACACATCCATCCATCTCACATGGCGCGGGAAAGACTCATATCGTATTGCAGACCAGTCTACATGTAGCATCACCATAGCCACACAGGCTATCATATGATCAAAGAGATCATGTAACAAGTATCACCATCATAGCCACACATTATCCATATAGCTGGAAAACACCTCTAACAATATTGGTTGGCCCTCCAGCTAGTATCCTCTACTGCTACTAATCGACACTCTAACTAGGAATCATTTCTGACACTACAGGTCCACATCTAGTTCATACAAAACTAGCATCTCGTCAACTCACACAAAATTTGACTAAAAAAATTAACACTCCCTCTTAACGAGGAAGGTATTCCTCATGTAACGACCATCATCATTTCTCATCTATGCTTCTGCACACCTTCATCATTGTCATGTTTTCAATCACAGATCTATATGTCATAGGAAGTTCTGCACTTTCACTGGAGTAGTGTACGAACCTTTGTTGGAGTAGTATACCAACCTGCACTGGGGTAATATACTAGCCTACATTGGAGTACCAACCTGCATTGGGGTAGCATACTAGATTGCCTTGGAGTACCAACCTGCATTGGGGTAGCATACTAGCCTGCATTGGAGTAACAACCTGCATTGGGGTAGCATACCAGTCGGCGTTGGAGTACCAACCTTCACTGGGGTAGCATACCAGCCTGCATTGGAGTACCAACATGTGTTAGGGTATCATACCAACTTGTGTTGGATTACCAACCTATGTTAAAGTATCATACCAGCCTACGTTTGGGTTACCAACCTACGGTGGGGAAGTGTACTAACCTACGTTGGAGTTACCAACCTATGCTAGGGTAGCGTACCATCATGCATTGGAGTTAACAACCTGCGCTGGGGTAGTGTACCAGCCTGTGTTGGGGTTACCAACCTACACTGGGGTAGCATACCAGCCTGCGTTGGGGTTACCAACCTGCCCTGGGGTAGCATACCAGCCTGTGTTGGGGTTACCAACCTGCACTGGGGTAGCATACCAGCCTACGTTGGGGTTACCAACCTGCACTGGGGTAGCGCACCAGCTTATGTTGGAGTTACCAACCTATAATTAGGTAGCGTAGCAGTCTTCGTTTGAGTTACCAACCTATGATGGGGTAGCGTACTAGCCTACGTTGGGGTTACCATCCTACATTGGGGTAGTGTATTATCTTGTGTTGGAGTTACCAACATGCACTGGGGTAGAGTACTAGATTTTGTTGGAGTTACCATGATCTAGGTGGATATTGGAGGCCACCAACCTTTTCCAACTGGCTCAAAATAGTTTTCTGACAATTTTGGTAATTTACTATTTTTAGCAGTCTTTCACTTCCGGAGCCAGTTTGAGGCCCTAAACGATGTTTTTTTGGGGAAAAGGGGGAGAAATATGGTAATTCCTTCTTTATTTCCCCCAAAATTAATATCCTCGACGATACCTTTCCAACGGTCTATCATGCACCTAAAACGAAGATTGTATGCAATAGTTACGACCCTGGGAAGTTGATGTACTAACTTACCCAAATGGGGCCCACATGACTTTTGGCGCTTCATCTCCTAGGGTTAGGTTTTTGGATGTCTAGGGTTTTTGGCATTCTTGTTTATTATAAAAAGTCCTTCAGAGCCTCATTGTAATAATCTTCTTGCAAATGAGCGCAGCTGTCACCTCTTCTCAGAGATAAGCCACCACCATTCCAGCAAGCTTGTTTCTGCTGCATTTTATAGTTTCAACTTATTTCCTTATTGAATAGAAAACCAATTTTACTGTATCTCTATTATTTTTTGTTAAGCACCTGTTAATAATCTGTAGTCATTTCGTTATCCTCATAAATTCTGGATCAGTGGTATCACAACAGTCTTCTCCTTGACGTCTTAATGCATGTCCCCAACGAGGTCGGAGTACAAAGAGTTAGGTCTCGAGCTTGTTTATCTTGAGGACAAAATCTCTCACATGCCCAAGCGACCTCTCATGGCATGAAAAAATAAATATGATGGGATATGAGATCATTTCAAACTATTGATTGAGGAATCCCTCATGCAACAAAGGAACAAGATGATGGATAGTTTCATGCAAATCCTTTGGCAACTACCAACAGGCGATGCATCTTCTTCGAGCGGAGGCTCCGCCCCCTTCAAGGTACAAATAAACTTCAATATTCCTATATTTGAAGGTCAAATAAACACAGATGTTGTAGACAAGTGGTTGAATCTACTAGAAGGGTATTTTTCTGTCCATAACTTTTCAAATAGAGAAAATATTACTTTTGCGCTCCTCAAAGTCATTCCCCATGTCAAAGATTGGTGGGAAACTTTTTGTGAGCAAAAGGAAACAAAGGAACCCTCATTATTTACAGTCACGACCACCTGGGAATCCTTCAGGGATGCTATTAAGGAACAATACTACCCTGTCAGAAGTTATGATGACTTGTATACCAAATGGACTACACTGCAGCAAGAAAGAGACCAAGCAGTGCTAGATTTCACAAATATCTTCCATACCTTGCGCACCAAGCTGGGTATCAAAGATTCAGAGTGACATCTGGTGCTCAAGTATCACGGTGCCCTGCATAGATACATCTAGACCAAAATGGAATTTTTGAACATCTCATCCTTGGGCGCGGCCTAACGATATGCCATCAAAATCGAGCAGAAGCTCAAACAAAAGACATGACAATTTGCACCTGGGAACCCCTCACAACAAAAGATAGGAAAGGGGGACCACAACCCATAAAAAAAAGGACAAAGAAAAGATGGACAATATCATGACAAACAATCCAAGATACAAGCAAAGAAGGAAACTATAAAGACAAAGAAAGATACTGGGAAGTGATGTGACTTCCATAAGAGCCCTTGGCATAACACTAATGATTGTCGCTCAAAGTAGGTGCTGGTGGTCGAAGTAAAAGCCTCTGAATCAGATGTGGGTTCTGACTCTGAGCTAGAACTAGAAAGGGGAAGATGAATCATTGACGCAGAACCTAGTTCCACCATTGCTACCACCAAGCTCCAGCCTGGTGAACCAGACGAGCTAGAAGAAGGAGAGTGCCTCTTCCATTCATAGATGTGGGTAAAAGGCACCCCGCTGCACTTAATCATTGATAGTGATAGCTATAAGAACCTCATCTCAATAGAGGTTGTCAAGCAGTTGGCCCTATCGACAACGCTGCACCCATAACCCTACACCATTGGATGGCTCCACCAAGGAAGCGATCTTCGCGTTATCCAACAGTGTCAATTGTCGTATGACATCAAGCCCTTCAAAGACTGGGTATTGTGAGATGTTTCTCCTCTCGAATTTTGTGATGTTCTTTTGGGCCAACTTTATTTATGGAAACATCATGTTGCATATGAGTCTAAGCCTCGTAGTGTTATTATTAATTTGAATAGGAAATTGTACAGGATACCCGAGGCAGTGCCACTTAGTGTTATTTCCTTGATCTCTTCTAAGTAATGTAGGAAGGTCATCTCTTAGATGGGGAATTTTGTCTTCTTCATTATTCTCTCTTAGAATAAACGAAAGATCACAACCACATCCAGGGTCTCTGTGGCCGACCTCTCCACACAACAGAAGCAAGTATATAAGGCCGTGGAAGAATACTCATATATCTTCTCTTCACCTACCGGGGTACCTCTGCACTGTTAGGTCAAGCACCCCACCGATCTGACCCTTGATGCACTGGTGCCCAATGGGCCAGTCTATCACCGCTCTCTGTTAGAGAATGAGGAGATCAAGCAACAGATCCAATAACTTCTCCATAAGGGGCACATCCGTCCTAGCTCATCACCTTGTGGGAGCCCAATCGTGCTGGTACAGAAGAAAGATGGAACTTGGCGACTCTGCATTGATGACCGGGCTCTGAATAAAATCACAGTCAGAAATTGATACTTGATTCCCCGAATCGACGACCTCCTTGATAAACTCATGGGGGCCAAATACTTCAGTAAGATTGATATGAAGTCTGGATACCACCAAGTCCCGATAGAACAAACATATGTATGGAAGACCGCCTTCAAGTCAAAGGAAGGCTTTTTTGAATGGTTGGTCATGCCCTTTGGTTTGACAAATGGTCCAACCACTTTCATGACAATGATGGATGATATCCTACAACCATTCACCAATAATTTTGTAGTGGTATATCTGGATGACATTCTCATTTATAGAAAGACTTGGGTCGAACACTTACATCATATTCAGTAGGTTCTGCACACCCTATAGCAGCACAAGCTATACACCAACTAGCAAAAATGATCCTTCGGCATGGACATGGTCCATTACCTAGGCTAAATAGTTGATCAACATGGCATACATGTGGATCCAGCCAAGATCCAAGTCATCCGTGACTGGCCAACCCCAACCACACTCACTGAGATTCGCATCTTCTTGGGTCCTGCCAATTTCTACCGTAGGTTCGTGTTGGGATTCTCCCATATTGCATGGTCCCTCAGCCAAATAAATAGGGGTGGTGGTAAGGAGAAATTTGTGTGGGGATGGTCCCAACAACAAGAGTTAGATTATTTGAAGCAATGCTTGTGCTCAGCCCCAGTACTTTCACTACCATACCTACAACAACCCTTTTAGATTGAGACAAATGCTTCAGACTATGCTGTGAGTGTCTTTCTCACTCAGCATGAACACCTCATGGCCTATCATAGTGAGACACTATGAGATGTTGTTCGTAAGTACCCTACTTATGAAAAATAAATGTAATCCATTGTGCAAGCCTGCCGCCAGTGGAGACATTACATTCTTGGGAAGGAAACAGTCATCCACACTGATCATAAGCCACTGTAGTTCATCCAGACACATGGAAAATTGTAGAATGACTGCCATCAAAAGTGGTCCACATACTTGCAGTAATTACACCTCAACATCAAGTATAAAATAGGAAGAACCAATCGCGTCGTTGATTGCCTCAGCAGACCGCCAGTCGCGACACTCACCGTGATGCTAGACTCTTGCAGCCATGAGACCTATGGATGGCCCCAACTCTATGAGATAGACCTGGACTTCGCCACCACCTGCCAAATGTTGGGTGCAAATGTAGTTGTCGAAAATTTCCATCTTCAGGATGGGTTGTTTTGTCGTCTGGGCCATATCTTTGTTCCATAAAGTGAGTGAGTGAGCGAAGAAGATCTGGGAAGCCCACTACAATTAGGTGGCAGGACACTTTGGCATAAAAAAGATAGTGGTGATGCTACAAAAACATTTCTACTGGCCGAAACTTTGACAGGAGGTCAGCAAGTATATCAGGTCCTGCATTGCCTGTGCTATTGCCAAACCGACCACTAAGAAATTGGCCATGTACACCCCTCTTTCTACTCCTGATAGGCCATGGGAATCCATCTCAATGGACTACATGTCGAGCCTCCCATCCACCAAGTGGGGAAATGAAGTTTTTTTTGTGGTTCTTGATCACTTTTCTAAGATGGCGATTCTGGTTTCCTGTAAGAAGAACATCGCAGCAGAGGCCACTACCAAGCTCTTCTTTGAAAGAGTCTGGGTACATTTTGGAATCCCAAAAACCATTGTCTCAAATCGGGACAGTTGATTTCTCAACACATTCTGGTCAAACCTCTGGTCACTGTTGGACACTAAGATCACCAAATCCACGACCTTCCACCCCCAGACAGATGGCCAAAATGAGGTCGTAAATCAAATGATTGTGCATATCCTTCACATGTATAATTCAAATCACCCTTGCACATGGGATAAGATCCTTCCATATGTCCAACATAGCTACAACCAAGCCCTACATAGCTCAACTAGCCATATCCCCTTTCAGGTGGGGTTGGGATTCCAACCATTGGGTCCCGTATATGTTGCACTTCCCATTGCGGTCACCTCGATCAACTCATATCCTGCTCCAACTGAAGCTAACAAAGCCACCTGGTTCATTGAGCAGATCTAATACATCCGCCAATAGGTTCAAGATATCTTACAGAAGTCCAATGACATGTACAGGTAGTGCCATGATCAACATTGGGTGCCACATAAGTTTCAGGTGGGTGACAAAGTTTGGTTGCACTTGCAAAAAGAACGCCTTACAGGACCCCGTCAAAATATTTTCCCACTACGTTATGGGTCGTACACCATCGCCAAGGCCATGGGGGATAATTCTTTTGAGCTCAACATTCCTCCTTTCATTGGTCTGCACCCAATGTTCAACGTGGATCTCCTTCGCCCTTATTTCCCACCATTATTGGGCACCTTAGAAGTAGCAGAACAACTGACACCAACAGAGCTCAACCTTGATTGAATACAACAACCATCTAGTGAACATATTGTGGATACACAGATCAAGGGCACTCAACAACAAAGTATCCAGCTTTATCGAGTCGTCAAAGAAGGGAAGCTCTTGCACCAAGGCAAGTGGCTCACCCGGGGCCAAATTCAACAGAAATTTCCTCATTTGATGGGGGAACTCAACGTAATGGAGACCATTTCTTCCTAAGGAGGGAGTATTTATCCAGGTGGATATCAGTGGCCACCCACTTTTCCAACCATCTCAAAACAATTTTCTAGCAATCTTGGTAATTTACTATTTTTAGCAGTTTTTTCACTTCCGAAGCCGTTTTGAGGCCCTAAACGATGTTTTTTTGGGAAAAGGGGGAGAAATATAGAAGTTCCTTCGATATTTCCACCAAAATGAATCTCCTTGATGATACCTTTCCAACAGGCTATCATTCGCCTAAAACATAGATCGTATGCAAAAGTTACGACCCCGGGAAGTTGATGTACTAACTTACCCAAACGGGGCCCACATGACTTTTGGAGCTTCATCTCCTAGGGTTAGGTTTTTGGATGTATAGGGTTTTTGGCATTCCTGTTTATCGTAAAAATTCCTTTAGAGCCTCATTGTAATCATCTTCTTGTGAATGAGCACAACCGTCACATCTTTTCTCAGAGATAAGCCACCACCATTTTAACAAGCTTGTTTCCGTTGCATTTCACAATTTCATCTTATTTCCTTATTGAATAGAAAACCAGTTATATTGTATCTCTGTTATTTTGTGTTAATCACCTGTTAATAATATGTAATCATTTGGTTCTTCTCATAAAATCTGGATCATACCAACCTGCATTGGGGTAGCGTACTTGCCTGCATTGGGGTTACCAACCTGCATTGGGGTAGCGTACCAACCTACGTTGGGGTTACCAACCTGTGTTGGGGTAGCGTACCATCCTGCATTGGGATTACCAACCTGTGGTGGAGTAGCACCCTCTACTAGGGATATCATTACTTCCCTCTACTGGAGAGCACATCATAACACATCACTTCCCGATATTGGGGAACACATCACTTCCCGCTACTGGGGAACACATAACTGCCACTACTGGGGAACACATCACTCCCTCTCATGAGGGAAAATCCTCCTGGACCATACCAAGCTTGTCATTGACAGAGGCTTGGTAAACATATATGCTACTTGTTCATCAGTAGAAATATATTGGAGCAAGTGTCTCGGCATAATCTTCTCCCTCTTGCTGAGATAATCCTCTGGACACAAATCAGGATTTGTACATATCTAGGTTATTTATCTGTAACATGCTTGATCTTGTAGATCAAATTAGAAGTCACCACTTACTTCCCTTCTGGTATTGGAACCAAGGAAAATATATGTATCACAGTCCTTCTGACTGGCTTTCTCCTCGGTCACTTTAGCAAAGTCTACTAAAGAAAGGGAATCTTCCCATAAGATCTCATATCTCCTTGAAGCCTATGAAGCTTCGATCTATCCTTCTCAACCCATGGAATTTTTCTGTCAATTTTGGAAGACGTCTCTCTCTTCCATCTGAATCTTAAAGTCACTGAGTCTCCATTCTCCCTCTAAAGCTTGACTCCCTCTCAGTCTGTATAATCTTCATAGCCATCTTCTCCTCATGATATGGCTCATCAATGTTGCATCTTGCAAAGTTTCATGGGACTGCAATGGTCTCTTCTTGGTTACTGTAACGATTATGGGTAGGCCCTTTTGGCTCTACTAACTCTTCCCGATGATCTGAAGAGTGATTAACTTCACTAGACAGATTTGTTCGGTCATCTCTGGAGCCTTTTTCTCCTTACAATCAATCTCCATATGTGATACTATGTATCTCACAAAATTACCCTTCTTTGTCTTCTTCTTCTTTGGTACATGGATGTATATGGTCATGTATATAACTTCTTATCTGGATAGCATGCTCCATGACTCAAACTAGAGACCATCTAATACGTTGTCTCCTGCAACCGTCACTATAGCTTCCCTTAGAGTTATCACCTATGAACTGTGTGAAACAAGGACAACAAAGGGAAAACAATAGAAAATAATAATACTCTTATAATAAAAATAATAAAGAATGAGAACAATAATCACAATATCTCCTTCTTAGAGTTATTGCTTATGACCTGCCTGGAACAAGAACCAAAATAAAAATACAATAATAAGAAATATCTCCTAGAGGAGATGTTAGTTCATCTTGCAAGCATTTATATCAATAGTACTCATATGATTCCAAGTATTCATTGTATTTAGCAGTAATAGAACCTTTCAAGGATTGTTGTCAAAACTAGTAATGTAGCAATTATCAAACTTGATATGTGCAAATTGGAAACTTATTAATTTAATCAAACCTGGAACCTGGAGTCTTATCTTCAAGAACGAGTTTTGTTGATTTTCTTTTCAGTCTCCTTCACTCAAGATGACAATTATTCTCTTCAACCTGTCCCCTGTACTTAAGACAATATGATTTCTAGACAGAAATCTGAGTTAGAGAATATAGTGCAAATAAACTCTAAAGTCTTAACCTTAATCAATCTAATACTTTGAATAAATTTAGTTTCTAAATTTAACTTTTAACAGAGGTTCGTATGATAATAATAACTTCAATAGATCAAACTACATCTAGATGTTCATAAGGTCACAATAATGCTATAACATCTAGAGGCATATGAAAATAATCAAACCTGGAGTGTGTTGTTCCTATGAATGTGTTGGATCTGAGATCTCTCTGGATCTATGATTATTTCTTGGAATAGAGATCCCTTCTTCTGCAATCACACTCAAAATAGTGATACATTCTAAACATATATAAGTACATACCTTTGACAGTAGCGACAGGAAGTGGTAGACAGTGGCACCATCTGGTAGCAGTGACAAGAAATGACAAACCCTAAAATTTCAAAAGTGCTCCAACTTGAAATCTAAAGGTAACTGGAGATGTGCTAGGGTAAGGCGGACTAGAAAAACCAAAGATTAGGCCCAATGTTTCACAAAAATATTATTTCAACCGGTATTGCCACTGGTGTTGGAACTGCAACCAGTGTTGCAACTGGTAATGAAATTGGTGTTGCAACTAGCACTCCAACTGATGTTGCAACTGGTACTGCAATGGGTGTTGCAACTGGCACTACAATTATGAGGAAACCTTAATATCTCAACTTCAAAAATTTGCAAATCTAATCCGAGGAAGAGATGCTCCCTACTTAGGAAAACTTCTTAGTGAGTTCAGTAAGTGCTCAACGATCTTGACAATGGGGGAAACTGAGGATCTTCCTTCCAACGGTTAGACTGTTACGAAGGAAACCATCTCTGAAACCATGTTGAAATTTTGGTATGCTCATTTAACCATAGATAATGTCACATCATTATCACCCAACCATAGGCATTCACATATGCCACCCTCGAGCACACTAACATTTACTTAGATTAATTTCGACAAACCTACTCTAGAACCAATAGATAAACCCTAGTTTCTAACTCCAGCAACAACTCAAGAAAAGTAGAGTGATCGTTCTCCAAGGTTAGCGCACAAGAGATAGAGTCTCCATACTTACAAAATAAGTACCATACACAACTACAGAAGTTGTAGTTGCACTACTCTCTCTCTCAAACTTGCACCATACTTAGCAAGAAAATCACCAAGAGAGAGACCAAGACCAAGAGATGACCATGTGCCCTTCTTCCTCCTTGCAGTTGCAGTTTCAAATGCAACTGCAACTCTCCATAATAATTTCACACTAATTGGGTGTACAAATGAGTTAAAATGTCCTTTGTTTACATTAATCTGTCCAATGACTTTTTTGGATGGGACGACCTGACTTTTTGGCAATTAAATTTTATGTTTATCTCTTTCCTGGGGATCCGACTTGTATTTCTGGAATATAATATTCTAATATTATTTATTATGCTAGGTCGACTTGTCTTCTATGGTTTCCACACATCTTTTTAATGGTTCACTTTCTTCCAGAATATCCTATTCTAATTCATAGGTTACAAGTGGACGTTAATACCTCCCGCAGCTACCAAAACATCAACATTTTTAAGGAGAGAAGTTAGAGGCATTGCATTTTTTCCATAATGCTTAACAAACTTGCAATAATACCCCATTAAACCCAAAAAACCATGCAAGATCTTGAGAGTTTTGAGGCGAGGCCAATCCTACATAGCTTCAATTTTCTTAGGATCCACCCTACCACCATCCTTGCCAACAACATGACCAAAGTACTCCACTTCTGAGGATCCAAAGGCACATTTAGATTGTTTGAGGAAAAGTTGGTGTTGAGAGAGTAGATGGAGAACTTGATCCACATGGGGGAGATGGGTTGTTCAAGTTTGACTGTAGATGAGAATATCATCAAAGAAAAATAATACAAAATGATGGAGAAAAGGATGGAAGACATGATTCATGAGACTTTGGAGAATTACACAGGTCGTCAAAAGGGCATTAACAAGAAATCATGATGACCCTCATGAGTTGGAAATGCATACTTAGGAATGTCTGCCTCTTTCATATGTATTTTTTGGTATCCAAAATGAATATCAAGTTTAGTAAATTACTGAGCATCACTTGATTCATCCAAGACATCATCAATGACAAGAATGGGAAATTTGTCTTTGATGGTGAGTTTGTTGAGGTCACAAAAGTTAGGACACATGCACCAAGTTCCTTATTTATTAAGTACTATGACCACGAGAGAAGAATAGGGCCTGGGACTAGGATGGATAACACCCGCGACAAACAATTCTTGAACAATTTTCTCAATTTATTTCTTCTAGGAAAAGGGATGACGATAAGGTCGAACATTGGGAGGGAAACTACCTAGGATGAGAGGAATGGAATGATCATGAACACCACAGGAAGGGGGAAGTCCATGGGGAGTGGAAAAAACAACTTGATGTTTGAATATGATAGATTGGAGTTTAGGATGCACAGAGGGTGCCTCAATTGCTAGAATGGAATGGAGTTGGGAAATAATGCATGAATGGCCTTTCTTAGGAGATTTTCCATTTGATGAGAACTAATGATCTCAGGGGAGCCTGTTTTTATGCCTTGGAACTTATACTATTTTCCTTCGTGGTGGAATTGATGGTTACTTCCTTAAAATCCATGAGGATGGGGCCAAGAGTCTATAACCATTATGCACCAAGCACAATGTCACAATTGTTAGAATATGAAAGATGTGTGCTCGTTTTACCATTGACTATACCCTCGTCACCCAACCATAGGTCGAAGCCACCCTCTAAGCACCTTAACCTTGATTGAGAATTACTCCGGAAGAAAACCCTAGGCTGGATAGCCAAACAAGGTGTAGCACATCTTCCTCCAAGGATAGCGCACCAACAATAGTTGATCAGATAGTCCAAACCCTAGCCAAGAGATAGTCCAAGCCAACACTGAAATTGGTTGTTGTAGCAGCTGCACCTACAACTCTCCTCCACACGTGTGCACCAAACTGGGAACTATAGTGTGCACTAGTTGCTCTCTGCAATTCTGAGATGTGTCAAATGAGAATTGACACCCTGTATTTATAGTGGTTATGCCAGATTTGCTAGGGCCGAATTTTCCTTCTGGGTACATGTTTGTTCAGTATATTATTATTATTTCTGGTCAAATTCTTATCTTGGAGGCTAATAACCTAATATAAATTATCTTCGTGAGCCGACAAGACTTCTAGGGTTATTAGCCAACTCATTAGGGTTTCTCTTGCTTCCCGGAGTCTTCTATTCTCGTCAGGTTCACACGTGGAGGTAAATACCTCCCGTAGCTACCATAATATTAACACTCCCTCCTAGCTAGGGAGGTATTACAGGTAATGGTATTTGAGCACAAAAACATACCATTCACCCAGTATCATCAACATAGTCGTCTAGACTATCTCATGACTAGATCATGAGCATCACCATCACCATCAGTTGCATCATCTCTCAAAACCATACTTCATCTGGGTAATCAAACATGATGTTGGATAAGTCACTCACACCATAGAGTGACACAAGAGTCATAATGATCTGAACTATTTTCCATCTGGAAAATCTTTGTTCATCATTCGTCTAGATGATGATTATCTCCAATAAATTGTTGATAGTTTTCAAGGCAATTAGAATAAAAATAGAACACAACTGTGTCTATCCATTGTAGTACATAACTACAATCTAGTGGTACACTATCACACCAAGTAAGACAGAAGTACTTGATCAACAACGTATAGTCACGAACAGTGGAACATATCCACCACAGTAGTCTTCATCTACTGTCATATAGTCTTCATAACAAACATCTCATAGAAACCTGCACATAAAAAATGTTACGATATAAAATGAATCATCTGGGCCAATATTTCACTCACATCTGTGGGTTCTGAAAGAATATCTGCCTCACGAACAGTGGAACATATCCATCACAGTAGTCTACATCTACTGTCATATAGTCTTCATAACAAACATCTGATAGTAAGCTGCATAGAAACAATGTTATGATATAAACTGAATCATCTGGGCCAATCTTTCACTCACATCTGTGAGCTCTGAAAGAATATCTACCTCAGAGTAGAATAATGAGATATCTGGACTATTCTTATCAAGCAAGGAAGAATAATTGTCCTGTCTTTTGAACCTGGACCATTCTTCACCCTGGGCCATTCTTCCTACACTAATCAAAGTGCACCCTGGGGAGAATGTATAACCCTAAGGAATGTTGAGCCTGGACCATTCCCCACCTTGGGCCATTCCTCCTACACTAATCAAAGTGCACCCTGGAGAGAATGTATAAACCCTAAGGGATGTCTATCCCTGATTGTTGAGTCTGGACCATTCCCCACCATGGGCCATTCTTCCTACACTAATCAAAGTGCACCCTAGAGAGATTGTATAAACCCTAAGGAATGACAATCCGGACCATTTCCTCTGTTAACCACAAGAGGAAAATATTTTCCTGCATCAACCTCCAAAATGGACCATTCCTCATGTTAACCACAATGAGAAATCACTGTTCGGCAAGGCAGGCCAGTCTTCTTGAGTAACCCTCGAGAAGAGAAACTTCCCTAGACCACTCCCCATGTTAACCACAATGGGAATTCATTGTCTATGATACATCAACAATCAGACTACTTCTCATGTTAACCACAATGGGAAGTGACTGTCCGTCATAAATCTCAATCCAATTTTCAAACAGGAAAGCATTTGTCCAAGATGGACTATTTTTCAATCTTGAAAAATGAATGTCTTCAATAATGTTTTCAGTGCTCCCTCCTAACTTGGAGAGTCATTTCTTCCTTTTTCAATAAGAAGGAAGTTGTTTACACGAGCTCTAGCTTGAGTACGCAAACTCTTTCATCTTGGATATAAGCTTTATCAAAATGTCTGGTTATCTTCTCATCTGTGGAGATATGTATTGGAGAATCATTTTCTCCTTTCTGGACTTTATCATGGATAATGTAATTCTTGATTTCAGATGTACTTTAGTTTGGAACACTATGAAGTCTTCATGTAGATCTGAACAATAGAGTATATCATAGTTGGAAAGCTGGAACATATCCTTGTGGCACTTCTTCTGTCATCATGAGATCTGATCTACTGAGTAGTCATCTTGATGTTATAGGAAATCTTCACCACGCTTCTGTTGTGCACTGGAGGTTCTCCACCAAGTTAGCTTCTTTTTTCTGCATGTAAGAGACTCTTTCTGATATGCCTTAGAGTCTTGAGATTACTCTTCATATTCTCTTTATTCAAGTTCTCTGGAAAACATTCTTTGCATTCATTTGATGTAGAACTCCAACTCATGGATTTTGTGGATGATATAATGACTCATGTAGAGATAAGTCTAGTTTACTGGAACAAGTAATCATCATAGTATTCTCCCTCCATCTGGGAGAACCTCTAGTTTTGTATCTCACAATGCTTTCATTCATAAGTCTTCCATACACTGTTCTTCATCACGACTTTCAGTTCCTTTGCTTGATTTCTTTTATTGAGTTTATATCAGGCTGACAATCTTGTGATTCTTGATACAATGACTGGTTGTTCTTGCTTCTCTTTCTTTCTTGGAATCTTCATGTGTTTCTTTAGTTCTCGGATCCATGGAGTCTCTTATAGATTCCATGCCATAAAAATTCCATCAGAGGATCACGGATGTGGATGGACAACCAAGGATACTTTAAGGCTTCTCTTTGAAGAATACGTATTGTCTTTCATGGCTATTATCATGGATATATACTTCATCATCTCCCTCCTAATCCTTGCTTCATGTATGAGTGCATATAATCGGCTCCCTCCATCTAATAGAGTCCATGCTTCCATCTACATCCTTATTGTCTTATGTAATATATAATTGGCTCTCTTATCTAACGGAGTCCACGCTTCCATCTTGTTGTCTTCTACAAAATGTCATAAGTCTTTTTCAAATTTCCTGTCAATTGTTAGATTCTTTCTGTCTTTGCTTCTTCTAAGTCTCTTCATGATTGATTCGGCTTATATTGCAATAGATTTCACATGATTTGTATTTCATCCTTTCATGTGTATTATCTAATGATATCCATTATTATCTTGTTGTTCTTCCATAGGTATAGTTCTTCTTGGAACACATTATCTTCCAAGAGATAGATATACATGATATGTACAGAGACGATGCAAACAAGATATGTACAAGAAATAAGAAGAGTTTTGTTACTTTTAGAAGAAGAAGTCTCTTCCATCCTGCTTAGTCTTCTTTTTAGGTTCCTTTTCTTTGACAATTGATGCTTCGTGTTTCTCCTTCCTTTTCTTTAGCTCGAGATAATGATTTTTGTAGTGACCATACTTTTGACAGTTGAAGCATTGCACTTTTGAAATTTCTTTCTCTTGATTTGGCTTCCTCCTTGAACCAAACTTCCTTTTGTTCCTAAAGTTCTTGAATCTTGTTGTGAAATCTTGATCGTCATACTTCTTTTGGGGTTTCTCTTTTGCATTAATCCTTGATTCTTCTTGAGCACAGCAAGTCCAAAGTTCTTCAAATGTCGGATACTCCTTCCTTGTGTTCATGCTTGCAACAGATGCATCCCACGTCTTGGGAAGACCATTGAGTACTATGTTCACCAATTCCTTCTCTAAAGTGATCTCTTCAATAGCTTGTAGTTGATCTCTTAACTGGGAGATATTTACAAAGTATGATGTTATTCTTTCATCCTCATTCATCTTCATGTCACAGAGCTCATTCTTCAGACTCATAACTTGTCCAATGTTTCTGACTGAGAAGAGATTTTTTAGGGCATCATACATCTTCTTCGATGAGTCAAGATGGGAGATGTAGGGTATCAAGTGGTATTTTATAGAATCCACTATGATACTCATGGCATTGATGTCAACATATTTGAACTTCTCCATAGATCCAATGTTCTGTGGTTCCTTCTCTTTTCCTTCTTCAAACTCTGGTTTCAGGATATTTCCTTTCACAATATCCAACACTTTATTCTTGGCAAGGATGAGGTCAATCCCTGTCTTCCATGCTCTGAAGTTAGAGGCTCCATCTAACTTGTTCTCAAACTTCATAGAGTTAGTCATGGCTGCTTGACTTGGTCAACCCTAGATTTGACCAGAAGTTCAAAATTCATGTCTTGGCTTTTTGAGAGTATCAGGAGATGCGCTAGGCTAGAGTGCACTGATCTCTCTAGAGATTAGGTCAATCCATTCACTTAAGGTGCCTCAACAAGAGGTTTAGGGTTTCTGCAACTTCTCCTACTAGTAACCCTAGCGACAGTGTTCTTGGAAGTTGCTTCTGCTAGTAACCCTAGCGGCAGTTCCTCAGCGAGCTTAATATCCTAGAGGCTATGTTTCCTTCCAACATTTAGACTGAATGAAGGAGGTGTGGCCCCATAACCTATTAGAATATGAAAGATGTGTTCTCGTTTTACCATTGATGATACCCTTGTGACCCAACCATAGGCTGAAGCCACCCTCCGAGCACCTTAACCTTGACTAAGAATTACTCCGGAAGAAAACCCTAGGCTAGATAGCCAAACAAGGTGTAGTGCATCTTCCTCCAAGGATAGCGCACCAACAATAGCTAATCAGATAGTCCAAACCCTAGACAAGTGATAGTCCAAGCCAACACTATAATTGGTTGTTGTAGCAGCTTCACCTGTAGCTCTCCTCCACACGTGCGCACCAAACTGGGAACTATAGTGCGCACTAGTTGCTCTCTGCAATTCTGAGATGTGTCAAATGAGAACTGGTGCCCTGTATTTATAGTGGTTCTACCAGATTTGCTCGGGCTAACTTCTCCTTCTGGGTACATGTCTGTTCAGTATATTATTATTATTTCTGGCCGACTTCTTCTCTTGGAGGCTAATAACCTAATATAAATTATCTTCTTGAGCCGACAAGAATTCTAGGGTTATTAGCCAACTCATTAGGGTTTCTCTTGCTTCCCGAAGTCTTCTATTCTCGTTAGGTTCACACGTGGAGGTAAATACCTCCCGCAGCTACCATAATATCAACAACAACCACCCATATCGATAGAAAACATATGAGATTTCATGTGGTACAGACCAATTTGGAGATGCACATTTTCACAACGACTCCCACATTTCATGGAACCTCCATTGGAAATTATGATTTGAAAGTTGTTGATTGCACAAATATAATAATAGGTTTCTTGGGAAATGCAACAATGAATAAAATTATGGGTGTTTCCACTGTCAATGAGGATGATGACCTTCTGATGCATAATGTAGCCAATTATCTTGATGGTTTGGGGAGAAGAGAAGTCAGTGAGAGCATTCATTGAAATGGTTGGTTCAACTTTAAGGGGTTAGAGGGTAGAGAAATATCAATTGTCTCTAGTAACTTTGCCATGGGGGGGAAGGTGGGGCACCGACCTCTTCTTCAAAAATCCTAGAACAACTTGTTTCGACCTCTTCTTCAAAAAAATCCCTAGAGACAACTTGTTGTGCTTCCTTAGCTCATTTAGTATTTTCCACCCAACTCTGAGGGAGAACCATGAGGACATGGGCACATATCTCATCCTTGAGGCCATTGATAAGGAATTCCCAAAAAAAAGCATCAGACATGCCCTCCGTGCGGAAATCCAAGTGCTCAAAAGTAGCCATATTTCAACTTGTTCAAATGACCTAGACGGTGGGTGTCGGTGTTAAAGCATTCATAAAGTTCTGCAAAAAATTATGTCCAATCCAAATACCCTTAGCGGGCATTTTTTCTCCATTGCGAGCGTTCAGGATCTAGATGGAGAAAACCATACCGGAGTTTGTCCAACTCATCAGTAATTTCGTGCTAAGAGAAATAGTGTTCTATTTGAGTGACCCAACCTGTGGGATCCGAGTCATCAAATTTTTTCACCTCCACTCTAAGGAGACACAGGTCTCACTGAAAGTGGTTAGAAGGAAAGGATGTGGAATGGGAGGATTTAGTGCCTTCGGGGTGATAAGGTGTGGTAGAATATAAGGGATCGTTGGCATGGTTAAACAATGAGATCAAATTTTTCACTGTGTCTTGTGATTGTTGACACATGGTTTTCAATTAGGTTATGGATGTGGGTATTGATTCAAGCAGAGAAAGTTGGGTATTGATGCTAGAAATATTGGAAGTAAGGGAAGAAATATAAGTCATGGTTTTCTCATGACCTTTATCTAGGGTAGTGATCATTTTCCCAGTCTTGGTTGCAAGTGTGGGCCATTAGGATTGGAAAGGGGGCAGGTGGGGCCACATAGAAAGAGGTTACTAGGGAATGGTACCACGAAAATCAATGCAAAGAGAGGAAGTCAATGGGATAGGTACCAAATAAGGGTGCCTAAAAAGGATCGATTCCACTGGAAAAAAAGGTTTAAAAACCATAGGTACCACTGTTATCAGGGAGAAGAGAGGAATCCAATGGGATAGGTTTCAAATAATGGTGTGAGCATGAACCTGACTATGAACCCAATGGGAGAGGTCTCAAATATGGACACATTAAGAGCTCTTTCACTTGGGAAATAATGAAAAATTACATCCAAAATTTGGTGGCCTCATGTGATGCATGTTTAAGGAACAAGGGGGAGATAGTTTATATTTTGGGGGGATTGCAACTATTCTTAATACTAGACACTATATGGATGTGGGTCAAGGTCTCTTCAACTAGGGAAAACAATGTCATTGTACAACTTCAAACAAATCTGTTGTATGATAAACACATATTTTTTGGAACTATTGAGGTAGCTAACCATTAACTCCCCTATATTTTAATGTATCTTGTTACCAAATCAGAAATGAAAAGGGATTTTATGTGTGTTTAATAACAATGTGTATTTATATTACCCGTTAATCATAGACTAATTAAAAATATGATACTTCCAAGTGATAATGTCCTCCTTGGTAGCTACAAATAGGTAAATGGATTGTTTAAAAGGATGAGCATTGAATACATATCATATCATGCTTTTCTAAATGATTGTATTCATTACAAATGCAAGTAGGTGAACAAAGAGATATACCTAGAATGTGGGTATGACTGATACTATATATATTTTTAAAATGGGTAAGGCATTGTCCTTCTCATAATATATTGAGGCATAGGCTTTTAAGAACAAATATTTAAAGGATCTTTCATTGCAAGGAGTAAGTCACGTTGCAAGGGTGGCATGCCTCACACAAAATTGAGACAAGATATATGCGGATCCCATCAGATTCAATAGGAATGAAGCATATAGAGGATATATGTCTGAAGAATTTCAAGGATGAGGTACAAAGCCTTCGATTAACCACATCCATGGACTGATTTAACTCAAATTCCCTATGAAACACCAAATATTTTGTTTGGCCAATAGTAGTAATCAATAACAATATCCCCCCATGGTTGTTTAGGAATGAACCTCTTATGTTGGCTCTTATAGTTCTTGGTAGAAAACAAGTGAAAAGAATGGGTGTCTACTTCCAACCATGGATTAATGAAGTGAAGCAATTATGGGAATGAATATAGGTCTATGATGTGTCAAGGCCCATTCCAATGAAGAGGTTTTTTGCATTATATGTCATATGTGTGTACACCGTGCATGTTTATGTAGAACTAGGAATTTGTTGTAGTAAGCATGTTGATTGTTTTTTTTTATATTTGTAATGTTATTTGGGGTACTTGATTTGGTGAAACTATTTTATTTGGTGACAACATTTTCTATATACAATAACATCACAAGATTTATAACAAGAGGGTATCATGGATGTAAATGTTGTGGACCTTCGATAAAGGCTAGGTTGTTTGAGTATTTATGAAAGCTAGTGTACAATTGCTTGAAGGTAATCCTCGTAGAAGACCACCCTTATAGAAGAGCATCATATACATTCAATGGTAAACCATAAAGAACTAGATACTTGAAATAATGACAGAGAAGAAAAAAATTGAAGGTAGTAGATCCTTAGGACCTTGTAAAACCTATCCTATTGAGCACAAGCCATGAAATAAAGTGGAATATCAAGAATTTGGGAATTTTGTCATTGAAGTAATACTTATCTAAGAATAATACTCCTACATGAGTAGGACTCAATTAAAAAAATAAAAAAAAATGAGTCATGTTAGCACCCTTGTGAGAGAACTATCTCAAAATATTCCTTGTGCACCACTAATTGTAGTGGTACCACTCTCCAATAATATTTTCTCATTCAACCTGATTGGATAATTGTGGTAGACCTACATCAAGAGAATCCATGTAAGGAATTAATTACATTGATACTACTCTCCAATAACCTTTTTGTGGACTCAGGGACCCATTCTTGAGACTAGGTCCACACTCATGGATTTCAAGTTTTCTTCTCTAGAAAAAAATATTGAGTGGCTCTAAGTCAAGCTTGAAACCAATATTACCTCCCAAGTCACCCAAATTGAATTAAAATCCCAGAGACTTTGGATTTGTAACATCCTTCTCTGGTGCACTGAGCGAACTTATTCTTTGAGGACACTTGCTCACAAGTGATCCGAATTATTATGCTATTAAAAATTTTGATTTTGATTAAGAGGCGTTATGGGCTGATGAAATGTTGTTTTACTGCATTGACATAGACAGGTGCTATTGACTTGGTTTACTGAGTGTGCAGGATTTTGGAGCTCGAGGATGCAGAGGTATCGATGGAACCCCTTGGACTCCGGATCGAGTTAGGGAGTGTACCATTGGGGTTTGATTGTTTTATTGTGATATTAGTGCATTTGATTAGATGATATGATATGGACATGTTATAACATGATTTATTGATGATGCAGGCTGACGATAGCTTGCTGACCAGACACACATGTGGAGTAAAGGGGTCACGCACGACTACTAGAGATGTTGAGGGAGAGGTGTGGACAACATCTCTGCCACAGCCTACTAGCACTCCCGTCGTGGCTCGAACTGTAGGTTAACGTTTACCTAGTTCGAGAGGACCCACAATGCCATGAGGGTAGACTGCAACATTCGCTCACGATGATTCTAAGGGGCGCGCAATAACACGAGGGCCTTATTCCTTAGAGGCCCTTAGTCTCCCACAAGTTCACCTAGTGGAGTATTGACTCTAGGGGTTATTGATGTCTACCAAATTAGTGAAGAGGCGAGTGGCACCCTTGGATAACGTGGTGCGTCCTGAAGGGTATGTCACACGAGAAAAATGGAGAGAGGCGAGTGGCACCCTTGGACCATGCACTGCGTCCTGAAGGGCACGTTGCGCAAGGGAACATATGAGGCGAGTGGAACCCTTGGAGCACCTAGTGCGTCCTAAAGGGAACGTCGTGTTGTTGATGATAGAGGAATGAACATAGATGGCCTTAGGATGAATAACATGTTAAGTATTTTTTTAAAACAATTTCCCTAATTAAATGTCGCCCAGTACAAAATTTAAGGTCTAAGTCTAAATTACGCTAGTGGTAAAATTTTGTCTATCTATAATAATAATAATAATAACAACTTAAATAATAATTATGATCTTCGTTAAATCTTGTAACACGAAGGGAGTAAGAAATTTAATTTATTCATAAAAAAAAATCTGTTGAAAGAAAACTAAAAAAGGGAATTAACTGTTTTATTATCTTTGATAATTTAAATTTATTTTAATTAAAAGATAAAAGGGAAAAAAGGTTAAATTCCACACCTGCCTTTTTGAATTCTAATTAAAAAGGGGAAAGAGGGAAAATATTTTTTTTTAGGAAATTAGGAAAAGAGGTAAACCTAAAAAGGGAAAAAGGGGAACATATGGGGAGAAGTGGAAAGTCAAACTTAGAAAAAGTATATACCATTTAAGAGCTTTCTAATTTAAACTGAACTAACAATTTAATAATAGGGAAATCCATTAAAACCTGTAAGAGAATTTTGGGACACCTAGGAGTGATTCTAGGAGTAACTCTAGGTGGGTGAGGGAAATAAAGATAATTAATTAATTAAAGAAATTAATTTATGGAGGAATGAAGGGGATGGGTGACACTTGTATGGAAATGAATTTTTAGGAAGTTGTTTTTAAAACATTAATTAAATGAGATTTTAGGAAAGAAAGGAAGTTCGAAACTCTATATAATGAAGGAAGGAGAAGGATGAAGGATGATCTGTTGTTTTCATAATGTTACACTGCAGAAATATCTACTTGACTGACTTAACTTGTGGGAGTTAGGATACCCAGCTTGGTGAGGAGTGGTAGCTCGGCCTTGCGAGGCGAGATTGGAGCTATTCAAAATCTCTAGATAGTGAGTGTGTGGCCCCTTTGTGGCTTGGGTGGCTAAGGGGGAAGAAGAGTACCCCTAGCATTGGTTGGGAGGTACTGGTGAAGTCTCGACGGTCGATGCGCGGGAGTTGTATGGAGCGCGCAGGACGTCATTCGGAGCGGGCGAACAGGCAACGGTACACTTTCTTCATTTTGTATTGTAAATTGTTTTAGAACTTATGCTTGAATCTTCATTTTTACTTGGGTAAGTGAACTGATTTTCTAGATGGTTTTCTGAAATTTTCTTAGCCTCACTCCATGATAGATTGACTCTCATGGCTTCATTTCCCCGCACATCTTGACCACCTTGCTGTGTTGATTGTGACCTTCGTGGTTGTTTAGCCTTCATCCCTAGCTCACCAGTCCTCGCCTGAGCAATCGGTTAGGATCCTGATCTACGATCGTCACCTTAGCATTAAAAGACCTATGAATCTCAACTCCCTTCTTTTTTGTGCGAGGATGATGAGCAAAGGATGAACCTGTTAGCTGTCTTCCCTTGATGTTTTTCCCTGGCTGATTGTTGATTCCGCCATCTGGCAATGACCTCTGCGTGTGGATTATTTGGTGGCTTGGTTGGTTTTCTCTATGCCTTGACTAATACAACCCCTGCAATCATTCCATGACCCTTCCCATTAGATCCTTCCAGTTCTCTTGCTATTGTCTTCATTTTGGTATTGGTATTCTGGCAATGGAAAACGAGTTGATTCATGTCTGCATTTGTATTTGCATTCTGGCAATGGAAAAACGAGTTGATTCATGTCTGCATTTTTGTATTGGTATTTTGGCAATGGAAAACGAGTTGATTCATGTCTGCATTTGTATTTTCATTTTGGCAATGGAAAAACGAGTTGATTCATGTCTTCATTTTTGTATTGATATTCTAGCAATGGAAAACGAGTTAATTCATGTCTTCATTTTTGGATTGGTATTCCGGCAATGGAAAAACAATTAAAGTCTCTGTCTGTGTTTTACATTTGGTACCTTGGTAAGAAAGACAAAAGTGTTTTTTTTTTCCTGTATGCGTTGGCATTGGCATCCTGGCAGTGAAAGGGGGAAACCTCGGTTTATTCATCCCTCTCAAGTTTGCAATTCGGTTTTTTTTTTGGGGTGATTTTCCCCTTGAAGAAGACTGCGTCTTGCACTTAAGAGTTTTTGTTGGATTACCTTTGCTAGCTTGCAATTTCGCCACTCTCAAGTTTGCATTTCATTTTTACTTTTGGGTCGATTTTCCCCTTGAAGAAGACTGTGTTTTACAAAAAAACATTTACTGCTAATTGATGCTTTGTGGCCTGGTGATTTGCAAATTAAGTGTGACTGTGTTTACTGCCTTAAAGACTTCGTTTTTCCATTAAAACGGTAGCCTTTGTCTTGCCAATATATAAAACAACGATTTGCCTTTTAAAAATGTGACTGACTTGCTATAATTACCCACGATTTTTCCTTTAGAATGTTGTCAGAGCTTGTTGTAATTACCCACAATTTTTCCTCTAGAATGTTGCTGGAGCTTGCTGAAATTGACCAAGATTTTTGCCTTTAAATTGCTGACTGTGTTTGCTGGATTGGGCACGAATTTGCCTTGATGTTGACAGAGTGTGTTGTTGAATGACCATGATTTGGTCCTTCTGCAGTTGTACTGTCCCTTTTATTCTTCTTCTCCTTGAGTGTATACCCAACGTTCTCACTGCCACACTTTAATTTCCACAACGATGTTACTGGCCATGTAATTACCAAGTTAAATTGCAATGATAACTGCTATATTAAATGCCTTATCAATTGCCAGAATAATTTCTACAACAATGTTAATGGTCAACAGTTTCCCTTTTTGTTGTAATTGCCAGGTTAATTGAAATACTAAATGCTATATTATTGCCTTATTAATTCCTAGGATAATTGCTACAACGATGTCTTTGGTCCAATAATTGCCATGTTAATTACTACCCTGAGTCAATGGTCAACCGATTCATTCTTATTCATTAAATGCCACAGCGAGTTAAATGGTTAACAGTTAGGTAAATCGCTTTGTTATTGTGCTATTAATTGTTATCTTAACAGTCAGGTGAATTGCCTTGTTACTGATATATCAATTGCATGTTAACTAACACGTTAAATGCCTTGTTATTGCTATATTACTTGTTATGACAATAGTCATGTAAACTATCTTTTTATTGCTAAATTAATTGTTATGTTATTCATTATGTTAATTTCCTTGTTAACTGCTATATAAATTGTTACATAATTGCTATGTTAATTGCCTTGATAAAATGCTACAATGATGTTAATAGTAAGTAGTTTCCTTCTCAATGATAGTAGACAACTAGCATTGTTAGTTCAGTCAGTATAACTAGACTACATGTTGGGAATTAATTGTTCATAAGCGTTATAATGATAGCACTCTACCTTAAGATTGTTAATGTTGTTATTTAAGTTATTGACTAGTTGTAACTTAGACGTGCCCCATCTAGAATGGAAACTCATGTTAAAATAGATTGTAATCATTGAGTAGTTATACTGGGGGATTGGTTGGGTCATGGACGATGTTAGAATTTTTGGCTTGCGTCATTCCTTGTCTTCGTTCTGGCGCTTCATCGACCTGTTGTTGGGTATGGGTGTGGTTTATTCTCAAAATTCAGTTCCTAGTGCGTCGGATTTATCTAGATCCCTTGGTCTAGATAGGATGTGTCGTGCCAAGGTTATTGACAAATCTATCACCTGGCAACGACATGCTTCCTGATGAGGGGATCATGCCGTGCCCTAGGGGGATAGTGGCGAATGAGATCTTGGTTGGAGTAGGTGCCTTGGTGTGAGTGTTGTCGAGCGTGCGAGTTGCTTTTGGCACAAGGGTCGAACGCCTTCAAGCATTAGGTCTGCGCGCCTTGAGGTTATAGTCCTTGTTCATATAGGCCATGATGTCGGGATGGGGGTGTTGTCCCTTAGCTTGTAGGCGTGGTCGTTCTTGCATCGGAAGGGTAGTCATCCTCCTTGTTATTTTATGTATGTTTGTTAGTTGTCTTGAGGTGGTGTGTGGTGTCATAATAACTTGTTGCCTAGATTGTGTGCTAGCATTAGTTGTCAGTGGTGTGATTAATCTGTTGTCATTGTCACCTTCTTGCCTCTTAACTCCTAAAAAAAAATTTGAAAACAAAAAAAAACCACTTCGCTTGTTGTCATAATGATGGGGTCATTACAGGATCCTAATTTTCCATAGATATTTGTGTTGAAAAAATGATAGGCCATAAGCATGCCAGTTATTGATCATAAGTTATCAGAGTAGGTTTGTGAGAGGCCTTGAAGGAATTTCCATGGGAAAAACATTGAAGATGGAGAAGATGGAAGAGTTGAGAGACTTCAATAGGCAGATACAAGAGGAAAGTTGGCAGTAGAGACAAAAAGCAGATGATATGGAAAAATAAATTTTCAAACATTGGGACTCCTCCACCTCCATAAGGGGGGAATTAGATAGGAGGATATTGCATCTCTTACAATTGGAGGATAAATCCACTCGGCTTGGTAATTGGCAAGAGGAGAGGTTCACCGAAGTGGATACTCAATTATACCAGGATTTGGTTTGCAAAGGAAAAGGCCTTGAAGAAACTACAACAAGTTATCTAAGAGACCAAGAAATCTACTTCTATTACCACTGCAAAATATAGAACCATGGTAGAGTCAAGCATGGTAAAATCACCTTCCAAGAATATTCCTCAAGATACCTTAATTGAATTTGAAAATCATACTATAGGCATCAGTTTCAAGCTCACGAGGTAAATGGTCTATGATGGCTAAGGGATAAGCAAGGAAGGCCAATGGATTTTGATCCCCATTGTATCTTAACAAAGGCCCAAGAATGAATTCCTAAGATTCAATGGACAATAATACAACACAATTTCATCTCAAAACACTTTTTTCAAGGCAAGAAGAACAAAAAAGAAGCCATTCCCATGGAGGAAAAGTTCAATGGAAAAGGAGTGTGAAACAAGCCACTCAAATTTGCTTATAGAGGCTTGGAAGAGAGAAACAAAGAGATGATTCCACTATCAATATCCTCTCCATCTCTTGGGGGACCAAGAAGCCCAGCTGGAAATCACCATTATGAACTAAAAAGGTATGACAAAATATCATTTGTTTGTTTTTTTTGCAAGAAAAGGGGTCATAATGCTAGAAATTGTTGGCCCTCTAGAAGGCTATCCCATGTAGGAACTATTGCCAATACTATATATTGACTATACATTTGGAGACAAAATGTTGGAGGCTTCACCCAGAACTCCATCCTAAGAATTGAACATCCAAGAAGAAAGTTTGGAGAGTCAAGGTCAATGAAAGAGGAGTTGTTTTCACTTGCATCACAATGATTATGAGTTTTCCAACGACCTATTGCAGCAGTGAATGTCATCTCTAGCCATGATATAGAAAATAGTATTATGCCAATGGTAGTAGCTATTAAACTCTTATCTTCCATTTTGTAGTAGAGTCACCCTTTATTAGATATTTTTTGGAGGATGCTTGAAGGTAGATAAGAAGAATATTGAAGGTAGTATATCCTTAGTTCCTTGTAAACCCTATCCTCTAAATCACAAGCCATGAAATAAAATGGACTATCGAGAATTCGGGGATTTTTTCATTGAAGTAATACTTAGCCGAGAATAATATCCTATAGGAATAGGACTCATAATTAAAAAAGGAAAAAAAATTGGGTCATGTTAGAACTCTTGTGAGAGACCTATCTCAAAATATTCCTTGTGCACCACTAATCATAGTGGTACCACTCTCTAATAATATTTTCTTAGTCAACCTAACTGGATAATTGTTGGTGACCTATATGAAAAGACTCCCTGTAAGGAACTAATTGCATTGGTACAACTCTCTAGTAACCTTTCTTGTGGACCCAAGGACCCATATTGAGACTAGTTCTACACTCATGGATTTCAAGTTTTCTTCTCTAAAAAAAAAGATTGAGTGGCTTGAAGTCAAGCTTCAAACCAATATTTCCTCCCAAATCACCCAACTTGAATCTAATATTTATAAATTAGATTTCCTTATCAAAATATAATACCAATAAGGATGAAGGAAGAAGACATTACTAAACACATTTATGTACCCATGATGACCATTATAATTTGTCAGTGATGCCCTTTATCTTTACAATGCCCTAGGGTGTTATAGGAGTTGCATTCATCTCCTATAATGGGACAATATATCTTTCACTAAACCTATGAACACATTAAGAGCTCT
The DNA here is from genome assembly GCA_010110895.2 of Picea sitchensis. NCBI lineage: Eukaryota > Viridiplantae > Streptophyta > Pinopsida > Pinales > Pinaceae > Picea > Picea sitchensis. Next base: position 65,697 of record SNQJ01S0010494.1, read on the forward strand.
TTCATTTGGGAAGGAATGAAAAAATACATCCAAATTTTTTTGGCATCACTTGTTGCATGTTCAAGGAACAACAGGGAGATAGTGAATATTTTGGGGGGATTGCAACTATTATTAATACTAACCACTATATAGATGTGGGTCTAGGTCTACCCAAATAGGGAAAACAATGTCATTGTACAACTTCAAACAAATGTTTGGTATGATAGACACATGTTTGTTGGAACTATTGAGGTAGATAACCATTAAGTCCCCTATATTTTAATGAATCTTGTTACCTAATTAGAAATGAAAAAGGAATTTTGTGTGTGTTTAATGACAACGCATATTTATACTACCCCCTAATCATAGACTATTCAAAGATATGGTACTTCCAAGTGATAATGTCCTCCTTGGTAGCTACAAATAAGTAAATGGATTATTGAAAAGGATGGGCATTGAATACATATCATATCATGATTTTCTAAATGATTGTATTCATTACAAATGCAAGTAGGTGAACAAAGAGATATACCCAGAATGTGGGTATGATCGATACTAAATATTTTTTAAAAAGGGTAAGACATTTTCCTCCTCATAATATATTGAGGCATAGGCCTATAAGCACAAGTATTTAAATGATCTTTAATTGCAAGGAGTAATCCATGTTGCAAGGGTTGCATGCCTCACACAAAATTGAGACAAGAGTTATGTGGATCCCGTTAGATTCAATAGGAATGAATCATATAGAGGATATATGTCTCAATAATTTCAAGGATGAATTACAAATCCTTCGATTAACCATAGCCATGGAAAAATTTAGCTTGAATTCCCTCTAAAATACCAAATATTGTTTTTGGCCAATGGTAGTAATCAATAACAATATCCCCCCATCACTAGCACATTTGGCCCATTTTTCGATGGTTGTTTCGATGCTTATGCGACGTTATGTCATTGATATGGCGACGAATTTGGAGTCTCTAAAATGTCGGTTTAGGTGACGTGGCATTTGTGACAAACTTGAGAAAACGTCGCACAAGCGACGATATAGGAAAACAATCTCAAACCAACTTTTCGTCTATATTGCGACAACAACTTTTATAGTTAAACTGACACATCAATAGAAGCCGTCGTCGCATATTCGACGACAAATTTTTTGTTGTTTATGTAGCTAAACCGACGCAAACAATAGAAGTTGTTGTCGAATCGGCGACGAAAACTTTCCATTGTTTATATAGCAAAACGGTCGCATCGATAAACGTTGTCGTCACATATGCGACAACAACTTTGAGTTGTTTATATAGCATAACCGTCGCATAGATAAAAGTTGTCGTCGGATATACGACGACAACTTTCCATTGTCTATATAGAAAAACCGTTGCATATATAAAAAAAATCGTCGGATATGCGATGACAAATTTCCGTTGTTTATATATAAAAACCGTCGCATATATAACAGTTGTCGTTGGATATGCGACGGCCAAAATGTTTTTAGAAAAAAAATAAAAAATTATTTTGGGCATCAATTTTGATATTAATATTAATATTAAATCCCAAAGGGTATTGCATGAGCCCCGTATTGATTTCACAAAGACTTGGGACTTCTTTGATGGAGCTTATCAAGGCTCGCCAAAAATATGTGGGGATGGAGTCATACTCTTTGAAGCCAATCATGGCACTATGCTTGGAGAAAAAATCTATGTTCGAGGAGGCCTCATTTTTCCATATCTACATGGATTTTAATAAAAAATAGGATATGTTGTCAAAATAAGCCATCATGCTACAAGGCTCCTTGTGGGAATGTGAAT
>SNQJ01S0010494.1:68066-104898 GCA_010110895.2 Picea sitchensis
AGAGTCTTATAATAGCATACTACACTAAAGCTTTGCATCAAAGTATAGCTATTTGGGTTAAACGATCTAAGAAAGCCACGTTGTTAGAAGCCTTCGAGGAGGCTAGCCAGATTGAAAAAGACATACTTAGTCTTAAAGACTCTACTAGCAATGAAACAGAGACTAGTTCTTTTTCCAAAAAGAAGATCGAAATCCTCCCCAAACCAACTCAAAGTAAAACACAACCTGAAAGCTCTGATTTAGAAAACTTAACTAAAGTTGTTCAAAAGCTGTCAAATCAAGTTATAGACTTAAAAAGGACAACTGAAGAAGATTCTTCAAGCAAAGGACCTTACAAACCCCCATTCTGGAAGCCTTTTCCTACCAATCGACCTAATCCAACCACTGAAGGCCTTAATCTAGAAAGTCTGCAATGCGCCCTTCAAACAATTCTAGAAGCCCAAGATAACTTGATGCCTCCTGATATTCCTGAGGAGGTAGTTGAACAAGAGATAGTTCAAGAAGAGGAGTCTTCTCCAAACATTTTTGGACACTTCTCGGATAGCATCTTTCAAGCTAACTTCAAGACAGTTCACCCTTATAATACCAGGAGTAAGGCAACAAACAAACCTTCTTCCGAAAACACGACAACTCCACCTCCAAAGCAATCTAAATCAGCTGAGACTAAACAGAGTAATGTGAAACCCAACTTAGATTATGATGTAGTTGAAGATCTTAAAAAGTTGAGAGCTAACATTTCTGTTTATGAGTTATTGAAGTTTCCATTTCTGCTACAAAAAATGTTACAAAATATCTCAGAGAATGGCAAAAATGGTAATTCAAGTGGTAACAGGGTTGTGCATAACAAAGTTCCCCAGAAGACTTCCACTAAAAAAAATCCTGATCCTCAAGATAAAGGAATCCTTCCTGTAAGTAATGTAAATAATGTAAATAATGTAGATAAAGTAGCTTTAGAAACTGCGAGTAAAAAGCCACAAGCTACTACTCTTAGTACTCGCAAAAATGTAACTCCATTTTTGTTAACTTTCGAAATATTTAATAGAAACGTGCACAATTGTATGGTAGACTCATGAGCATCATCTAATGTGATGCCATGGTCTGTATGCCAGAAGATTAACGCAGATGTTGAACCATCTACTTTAAAAATCATAAAACTCGATCGGACCAATGTTAAAGTGATAGGCGAACTAAAGAATGTGCTTATTAGATTATCGTCTAACCCCAAGGTTCATCAAGTCATTGATATAATTGTTGTGGATATTCCAGAAGTGTATGGTCTTTTTTTAAGCAGGGACTGGTCGGAGAAGCTACACGATTATTTTTCAACAGATTGGTCTCATGTATGGCTTCCAGAGAACGACAAGCCTAACAAGATAAAAGTGAATCATGAACGCTACCTTAAGTTCACAGTCACAGGTTTAAACGATCCCAATGAACCATTTACACCTTCTGCTGATTCACCCAAAGTACAAGGAATGGATACCTTCTTCGGCAACTTCATGGCTGAGGCTTCAGGTATCACCAATCCAGAACAATAGTCCGAGATTGTGGCATATGTGCAGACAACAGCTTCTATGCAACGGTCCCATATACCCGATGGAAATCAAATTTGGTCTCTATATTTCAACGGGTCAAAGTCCAAAGAAGGATCTGGCACAGGCTGCGTTATTATCGATCCGACAGGTAACAAAACATTGATTGCATGTAGGTTGGAATTTGAATGTACTAACAATACTGTAGAATATGAGGCTTTACTACAAGGTCTCAGAAAAGCTTTGGATATGAACATTCAAAATATAACCATTTTTTGTGACTCTGAAATAGTGGTTAGACAGGTAAGAGATTCTATCCACTGTCTTTCTCCGCATCTCAAAAGCTACTAATCTGAGGTATGGAATTTAATGAACAAATTTTCTTCTTTCAATATAAATTCTATTCCTAGATTTAATAACTCTGAAGTAGATTTATTAGCTAATGTATCTTCTAAACTTCTTCCTGTAGAAGGCTTGTCCCCAGATGCATTCTCCATTGAGCTATTGTTCAGACCATCCATTCCCGAGAACATCACGAACTGGAGAGTCTTTGACGACGATCAACAGATTATTAACTTTCTGCACATGGAAGAAACTTTTCAAGGTGTGGTTATAGACGAACACACACATGATGACAATTTGCGTGATTTCACAGTAATACCAGATCCGAGAACTCTTGAATCTTCATCGGACATGGTAAACTCGATCCCCAAATCTGTAGTTAGATTAGAGAAGTTTTATGATCTTCAAGATAAATTTAAAAAGACGATCAACTGTAAAACCAATAGTTCCTCATTATCATATGAAAAAGTAAACTTAGGAACTAAGGACAATCCGCAGTGCATTAATCTAGGGTTGGGGTGTTCTCAACAAGAAAAAGTTGCATTTATTAAATTGTTAAAAGAATTTAAATATGTCTTTGCATGGATGTATGATGACCTTAAAACTTTCTACCCTAATATCATACAGCATGTCATTCCTATGAAGCCCCAAACCTTACCCTTTCAACAAAAACTAAGGAAAATGCACCCCAAGCTCGAACCGACCGTTCAAAAAGAATTGAATAAGCTCCTAAATGATAAGATAATTTTTCCTGTTAGGCACACTCAATGGGTTTCTAACCTTTTCCTAGTCCGGAAGAAAAGTGGGGAAATTCGACTCTGCGTCGATTTCTGAAACCTTAATAGAGCATTTGATAAAGACAACTATCCTATCCCACCAATGGAACAGATCCTTCAACAAGTATCTAGTTCTGAGAGGCTATCCTTACTGGATGGTTTTTCGGGGTACAACCAAGTCCTGATGTCTCCACCAGACCAACTTAAAACTACCTTCCGTACCCCATGGGGAACTTATGCTTATCGTAAAATGCCCTTTGGATTGATTAATGCTGGAGCCACCTTTCAGAGAGCAATGGACATTACTTTCCGAGGCTTAATCAATCATTCTATCGTAGTTTACTTAGATGATGTTACCGTATTCTCTAAAAACAAAGACGATCATCTAACTCACTTACGAGTCGTTCTACAACGATGTCATAAATACGACATCTCCTTGAATCCTAAAAAATCCATCTTTGCAATAGAACAAGGTAAACTCTTAGGGTTTATTGTGTCAAATGAAGGGATGATTATCGACCCCGAAAGGACTCAGGTCATTGCAAAACTTCCCCCTCCTACATCCAAAAAATCTATGCAGTCTTTCTTAGGCCAAATTAACTTTGTGAGAAGATTTGTCCCCAATTTCTCCAAAATGGTCAGGCCTTTACAAAATTTGATTAAGAAAGACACCTAATATCACTGGGGACCCCTAGAAAGTCAAGCTTTTAATGCAATAAAGAAGGCCTTAATAGACACTCCATCTCTCATGAGCCCCAATTTTTCACAAGACTTTACACTCTACACTTTTGCTGCTGACCGTTCCTATGTTGTCGTCCTAATGGAAAAGAAGGCCGAGAACAATGAAGTACCCATTGCCTTTATGATCTCTGCTTTCAAAGGCATTGAACTTAATTACCCAATAGTAGACTGGCAAGCCTACGCTGTTTTCAAAGAAGTCAAGCACTTCTGGTCCTATCTTTTGAAGTCTAGGATGAAAGTCATTGTCCCCTACCCAGCCGTCAGGAACCTGTTAGTGTAGAAGGAACTAGGTGAAAAGAGAGCTAACTGGGTCACCTCTTTGTAGGAGTATGACCTAGAAATAACCCCAGCTCATATAGTGAGAGGCCAAGGGTTATGAAATTTAGTTTTTGATTCAGCAGCAGGACAACAAGAAGAAAGCGATACGTCAAACCTAGGACAACACGATCAAAATCTAATCTGTTGCGCACAAAACCTTGTCAGTCCTTGGTATGACGATATAAGATTTTGTCTTGAACATGGGTCAGCCCCCCATCACCTGGAACCTGCTAAAAGAAGAGAGTTGAGATTAAAGTCCGCCTCCTTTGATCTGGTAAATAGTACCCTGTTTCATCAAAATTTTGACGGTGTACTGATGCGCTGCCTGGAAAAAGACGAAGCAGAAAAAGTCTTGCTAGAGTTGCATGCAGGAGAAGCTGTTGGTCATTTTGGTGGTGACACCATTTCCCATAAGGTTTTAAGAGCTGGTTATTACTGGCCCATGCTTTTTAGAGACGCCCATGCCTTGTGTCATAAATGTATCATTTGTCAGAAAGCATCAGAGCGTTTACAAAAACCAGCCTTTCCTTTGCAGCCTGTTTAAGTAGATTCTCCTTTTCAGCAGTGGGGCCTTAATATCATAGGTCCAATCAACCCGCCGTCCTCACAATAGCACAATTTTATTGTGATAGCCATAGATTACTTTACCCGATGGTCTGAAGCTGCCGCGTTAAGAACCGTCAACACCAGTCAGGTAATTTCCCTTCTAAATTCGAATATTATCACTTGTTTCCGTATCCCTGACTGTTTAGCATTCGATAATGCTTCTTACTTTTCTTATCTTGAGATGAGCGAGTTTTCTTTGGAAAAAGGAAGTAAATTGAAGTATTATGCTAGCTATTACCCCCAGGGCAACGAATTGGCAGAATCGACAAACAAGAACTTGATTAAGATCATCAAGAGAGCGGTGGTTGAAAATCACAAAAATTGGCACAATGCACTGCTGAATGCACTGTGGGATGACAAGGTAACACCAAAAGTTGTTGTAGGTAACTCCCATTTTTTTCTCATTTATGGTAGAGAAACAATTCTGCCACCTCACATTCTTCTTCCTTCACTTCAGTTGTCGCAAAAAATTTAAGAGGAAGATTGTCCCCCTTTGGAAAATCAAATTAACGCTTTGATGAAGCTAGAAGAGGTAAGAGCCCAAGCTAAACATAATTTAGATCAACATAAAATATTGGTTAAAAGATGGTTCGATTCTAACTCTGCTTCTGATAGGAATTTTGAAGTAGGTGACCTCGTTCTGAAATGGGACAAACCACACGAGGGAAAGGGAGAGCACACAAAATTTCAAAATTTGTGGCTTGGACCATTTTTAATTGCTGAAAAGTTGGGTCCCAGTTCTTTTCGATTGCAGAATATAGAAGGGTAGCTTGACACCTATCCGGTGAATGGCCAAGACCTGAAATGATACTTTGCTTGATAACTACCCTTGTATATTATGTACATATTTTTCTTTTGTTTGCTTTTTCATTTTATTTTTGTTTTTGACTTTTCCTTTGAATTATTCAGCTTGTGTCTTTTGAAATACACATACCTGTATACTAAGCTATTCAGAAAATGAAAACAGAAAATTCCTTCACTGAAATAACTGCTAAGAAAATTGTATAAACATCAATGGTATATTTCTGAAATTTATATCTGTGTTGGAAAAAATCTGTGGTTTGAAAGAAGTTGACTGATTTCGATCTCTGAGTAAATCTTGTCCCTATTCCTTAAGGGAATGACTCAGAAGATGTCTCCCTGCTTTAGGAATTTTTTTTTGTAAATGAAACATCTATGGATCTTAATAAAGGACAGTTCTAAAAAAAAATTATGATGAGGTCTTAAAAAAAAAAAAAATGTTAAAATATCATGATTTTCAGCGTCACCCCGCTCAACTGTATATCTTCGAAAAACAAAACAAAATAAATTATTAATAAGAGCTGTGGGAAGTTCTTGTAAACCCGCTGGGATGATGAACAGGTCTGCTGGCAGCGGGTAAATGCATGCATGATGCCAGGACAACTTCGTCGAGGTACTGAACAGGCCCGCTGGCAGCGAAGCAATGTCGGGTATATGAAAATTTGGAAATAAGAAACCTCTTTAATGTCCTTTATTCTGATCTAGAACTTCTTGGTAGGATACAAATGTCAGAGTGGGTTAAATGGAAACCCTGTCGAGGCTATGGACGCCTGCTAGCAGTAGTGGCTCTGTCAACAATATTGGAGATTTTATCTTTAATGTCATGACTCGCTGGTCTTAGGATTGTTATCTATTTTCATATTTTAAAACACTGCTGGAACAATTGGTTAATGATGATGTTTATAAGATTTTCTGGTTGTTATTTTTGAATTGGGATTATCTTTGCTTTCCTAATTTGAATTTGTTCTTTTGGCAGAGATAACTACTTCTACCAGTGTGTCGCCATTGTTGGCAGCCAATTCACATTTTTTTTACTGTCTCTTAAGCTGCCTACACTAATGTTTTGCAAACCTTAATTTTTCGTTGCAATTCTCAAATAAACGACACTTTTATTTTTGCGCTATTTGCACACTTACCTTCGTTTGTTTTCACGACTGTAAGCGTGAAAACTTGGTCTTTTGAAGTCGCATTAGAATCATTATTGAATTGTCTTTATCCTTCTTGTCGATATGCCTATTGCGCTTACATTTTACTTATCATTATACAGTTGGAAAGACCTTTTGATCTGCACTCATTTGACATTCTTTGATTGATCATGCAATTTCGTTCCATGAGTAATTGAGGTTGTGATGCATTGACATTTGGATCTACTTGTTATTTGATCAATTCACTTTGTACATTGGCTGCATAAAAGCACATAGGTGTTATGTTTAAACCCTTGATATATATCATTTAGTATGACACCTAGTTCATGTGATCAAACGCATTGGCACATTGGTCCAACACCTGGGATTGGTTTCGATTTGTATGTTGGTTTTAAATATATGGAATAATGTTTGATTGCTTGCATGGTTTATCCACTTTCCAAAGGTTTCAATGGATTGATTAATATGGCATAGTTATAACACATGTGCATTGTGATTTGTATAGTCGAAAGCGTCGACGGTTGTACCTTGGCAATAAATACTATGCATGGCTAGTGAATAGCTCCACCACCTTCGCACGATGTCATTAATACCTATCCCTTATCCCTGTTTCACCTCTGTTAGCTCGGGTAACCCTTCGTGCACTCTTCTCCTGTGTATGCTATGACTCAAACCCTGGACTTACCGTGTGCTCTTCTCCATGGCACCGGTGGTGCAAATTGAGTCGAACAGTAGCCAAGCCTTGCTACTGTTTGACAATCCACGGAAAGACAAAGAGGATAGCGGTTGGCTCACCTTTGTACAACGATTCGAGGGTTTTAGTCTATTTGTTGCACAACAGTTCGCCCTGACTTTTGATGGTTGTAGGGCCAAGGTGGGTGACATTTAGTTGGAAATCAGTGAAGAGTTCATTATCTCTATGACCAGGTTAGCATCCACGGGCCAGCGATGGTTCAAAAACTCTAAAGTGGAGGAGGTTCCATGGCCACTACTGTTCGTCTCACGAAAGGTCACATCCTGTGACAGAGGTATGCCCATTTCCACACTTAAACCACGATGGCATGATCTTTTGATGGTGGTCAAACAATTCGTGACCTGTGAGGGTCGATATGGACTCGTTTGTTTTTATGACCCTCGAATGTTAATGAATTTTATAGGGTATCCATTGAATATGCCTTTTTAATTCCAGCGTAGCCTTTATAAAATGTCGAAAAGGTTTAAAAGAGAAAAGGCCGATAGTAGCCTGTTCCACCATGGCCTAATATCCATGGTGATAGCTGGCAAGATTTTATCTCTCGAAATGGTTTTTTGGAGGCAAATCCCATCCAATTTGACAAGACTGTGGTTAATGAAACTAAGGTCGGGCCACCCGTACCCTCCCATGTCCTACTCCCCTCTTCTAAACCCTCGGTCGACCCTAATATTGACCTACCCGACGTTATAACTGAGAAGGATGAGGCTATAAAAAAGAATGTGAGCAAAAAGGTCAAGGGAAACCCTACTGTTGATGGAAAAGGTAAAAAGAATGCTCGGCGTATCTCGAGAATGGCTAGAAATAAACCTAAACCTAGTGCCGAGCAGAAGCCCATAGTCCTTAGTGAAGACTCGGACTCTGACATAGAATGATTCCTAGCTAGTGAGTACCCTTACTCGCAGGGTCTGTGCTCTGAACCACCCTATGACTTCGTTTCTAATCTCCCCTCTTGCCTAAGGAACAATCCTAGCTACCCTAGGATCAAGCTACCTAACAAAACCCTCGACAATTTAACCAAATCCTCACCTGCATTTTCGAAGCCCAGACAGTCGTCTTGTGACCAATGTGATGTGTGGTTGGAACAATACTATATAGACGTCCCCTTATTATAGTCGAAGATCCAATCATTGGAAAACCAAGTTGCAGTGTTGACAAGCCAAAGGGACAAGCTTCAAGCAAATGATAGGAAGCAAAAAAACATTGGTTCCATCGTATTTAGGAATGTTGAATCGGCTACAGCCGTTGTCAACTCCAAAATGTCATGATCAAGCTGTCTGCTCATCATCCAGGTATGAATTTAAGTATCAATTTCATTTTTTGAATTGCTTGGGTTAATATAATGATTTGAGTTTGGTTTTCAAATCGCTCTGTCTATCATTTGAAATGGCTCTGTCATAATGTTGTTCATCCTGTACAATGTTTTCGTTTTGCTAAAATTGAATGAGGTTATGATTTGGTTAAATGATTCGATCATGCCTAGTTTAGCAATTGATAGGTTTTCATCGGATTTGATTCGTTTGTTTGTTGAGTTAACGAAATCGATGGTTTGATTTCAATTGGATTTGTTTGTATCTAATATGAACAAGAGGTTTTCATGTTAAATTTAGAGCACGATCATGTTTTCATTTGGTATGATTTCGTTATGGTTAGTTTGTATGCTGTGATTTTGGAACGACTTCGTGAGTTTGAATTGACGTGATGTAATTTTCTAAATTAAGAATACAACTCTAATTGACTCTGATTTGGAAAGAACGACTATGTTTCATATGAAAACGATATTCTCATTTAAGCCTGTACAAAAGATATCTACGCCCGAATCATGGAGCGGTTTTGATTCACAACGACTATGTTAAACTCCAATTGTTCGATTTGTTCTTGTCTTGATTGGATTGTTGTGTATTTTCAGTTAGTATGATTGTTTTCATGAGTTGGATGTGTATCATAGATGCTGCTCTGCTTGATTTTAATTTGCAAAACGAGTTGATTAAACCCAGATTGACAAATGTTATCTCTGTCAAATTCTGTTAATAAGTTCGTTTGTAGTAATTGACACACCAGTTTTGATTTGATGGATCGTTTGTTTATGTTAATACAATTGTATCGAATCTGAAAGTGATCCTGTTGTTTTCGTATAGATTCGGTCGTGTTTACTGTTGATGGATAAGGCAATCGATTTGTTTAATTGTATCAACTTCAATTTGATAAGAAATGATTTCACTATTATTCGATATGATTTTGTATATCTGAATTGGTAACGAATTGAATAGAGCGTACCCATCTTTGTTATCATTTGGTTGAATACGATTTAGTGTGTTCAATTTACATACAAGTGTTGACTTGAATGAGGCTTTTTAATAATCAAATATATTTTGATAGTTTGAATATATTTTCAAATATTTTAATTGATTTTAATGTTGATTCTGTGTCTGATTTAGACCAGCTACATAATCGCAATATTCTGTAGCTACTCTATAGAATTAGATTTTTATCATTTTTATCAATAAAATATCCTTCTAACTTGTCCATTTTTAACCCTTTTCAGGTACATCCGAATTGCATTGGGCATGCTGGAACATCTAGGAGATATTTGTGTGTTTTAGTTTTATTTTAGGTTCCTAGTTTAGTCAGACTTGGGATATCTTCCCAGATTTTATGTAAACAGTTTTGATAACTTCCACAGGGATGTTTTACCCTGTGGAAGGTCTTTAAATACTTATTATTTTGTGTAATAAGGAGCATCCTCACTTGTGGGAGAACCAAGCTATGGATTTCTAATAGAAACTGAGACAAGAGTTGATGTTTTACTACAACTTTCGCTTTCAACATATCATTCTTTTGTTTCAAGTTTATGCATGTCGTTTGCAGTTGATTATAGACTACTTTAGCTATCGTAATCTATTCCAGAATGATATGATTTAATTAATGTGTTATCCATATCTGATTTCTTTCATTACTCAAAAAATACAACAATTACTTTGTTTCAGTTAATGAATCACAGATTTCTCTTCTTCATTAATTGAATCATTTTGTATAGATCTTTGTATACAGGTTTATCTAACTGTGAAGATTTATAAATCATAAGATTGTTGTGATTTTTATGTCTTGTTTGTCCTGTAATTATATTTGAAGAGCACTACATCTTATTGTTTACGACAAGCTTCTGGATAATTCGATGCGGGTTTCCTCCCTCCGATCAGCTAAGACAATCATTGCATACAGGACAAACCTCAAGCGTTTCTTCAGGTTAGTTTGTCATTTATTTAATAGTTTATTTGTTAGTATAATTTAAGTAGTTTGGTTAAATATATGTTTAGTTTAGATTTGCAGTTATAGTTATTATTTTAGTTGTTTAGTTTAGTTAGATTATGTTTTATTTCTTATTCATAAAATTATAAAATCAACGAAAAATATCTCCCTCTGTGTTAGGGCAGAATATAAATGAGTTTTTCAGGTTTTCATTCAAATCTGTAAATTGTAGATATTGTACATTTTGTGAATAAGTTTTATTTCAGTTAATAGTTAGAATATTTAATTTGCAGTTAGAGTTAGTATAGTATTAGATAGTAGATTGTATATATATAGAATAGTTAGATTAGTTTATTAGTTTTTTTTATTTCTTTTTAGTTAGATTAGTTTAGTTTGTTTTAAATTGTTATTTTTAGTTAGATTAGTTAGTTTAGAGTAGTTTTCCTTTTTTGTTTTCTTAGGACTTAGATCGGCTAACGGAGCTGCTAAACCCATCAGGGTGGTTCATCCCAAACGGCTTGGGTTATTAGAAAACCCCAGACCAATTCCACTCTCCCAGTTGACAGACGATCAATTTCGCCCGTTAACAAATGGCACTAGAAGGAGGACCTGAAATTAATTAATGGCACGAGGCGGTCGCAACACTCCTCCACCACCTAATCGCTCACCCATAGTGACTAGAATCCATTCAAATGATAATATTCCCCCTCAAGCAACAATCACTTCAACTGACGATCCACGGATCACAGTTGAGCCAACAACCCCTAATCCTACATGTGGTCACATACAAGAGATTGTTTGTCAATCTCTTATAAGAACTCATAGTGCCTTGGCCCGTTTGAGGCAACCTAACCGTCCATTGGACCAACCTTTGGATTTCTCTGATATCATAGAACAATTAGGAGGCACTCATCTCACTGTGAATCCTACAGATCCAATCCTAAACCCTGTTGCAAGAGGATCTAGGATACCCCCTTCACCACCTCCATCATCTCCTTCCTCTTCTGGAGGAGGTTCCTTTGACGAAGGTAATTCCCCTTCTCAGCCTTCCACACCCACTACCCCAATGACAAATCAGAACAACCCTGCTAGACCTTGGCTTGACCAGGATGTCGTAGCTATACCTGGAGCTCAACATCCTCTACCTAAACACCTGGAGAAATGGCTTCCCAAGTTTGACCCTAACTCAAAACAGATCGCTAAAGATCACATTAAAATTTTTATGTTAGCCATAAGACTCCGCAATGTCGAACATGAAGACATTGTCTGTAGGTTGTTCCCCTATAATTTTGAGGGAAATGCATCCACATGGTACTTTTCCCAGCAACCCCATACCATCGTGTCTTGGGAAAAGTTCGAGTCATGCTTTTTCGAAAAGTTTGGAGACGGTAAGCCTTCGGAAGTCCTAGTCATGGACCTTTCTAGCTTAAGAATGAACCCAAAAGAAAAAGTTAAAGACTTTAATCAAAGATTCTTAACACTTAAAAACCGAAGCCCTACGGATTCCATGCCTGCCGAGAGTCTTATAATAACATACTACACAAAAGCTTTGCATCAAAGTATAACTATTTGGGTTAAACGATCTAAGAAAGCCACGTTGTTAGAAGCCTTCGAGGAGACCATCCAGATTAAAAAAGACATACTTAGTCTTAAAGACTCTACTAGCAATAAAACAGAGACTAGTTCTTTTTCCAAAAAGAAGATCAAAATCCTCCCTAGACCCACTCAAACTAAAACACAACCTGAAATCTCTGATTTAGAAAACTTAACTAAAGTTGTTCAAAAGCTGTCAAATCAAATTATAGACTTAAAAAGGGTGACCGAAGAAACTTCTTCGAGCAAAGGACCTTACAAACCCCTGTTCCGGAAGCATTTTCCTACCAATCGACCTAATCCAACCACTGAAGGCCTTAATCTAGAAAGTTTGCAATGTGCCCTTCAAACAATTCTAGAATCCCAAGATAACTTGATGCCTCCTGAGATTCCTGAGGAGGTAACTGAACAAGAGACAGTTCAAGAAGAGGAGTCTTCTCCAAACATTTTTGGACACTTCTCAGATAGCATCTTTCAAGCTAACTTCAATACAGTTCACCATTATAATACCAGGAGTAAGACAACAAACAAACCTTCTTCCGAAAACACTACAACTCCACCTCCAAAGCAATCTAAATCAGCTGAGACTAAACAGAGTAATGTGAACCCCAACTTAGATTATGATGTAGTTGAAGATCTTAAAAATTTGAGAGCTAACATTTCTGTTTATGAGTTATTGAAGTTTCCATTTCTTCTACAAAAAATGTTTCAAAATATCTCAGAGAATGGTAAAAATGGTAATTCAAGTGGTAACAAGGTTGTGAAGAACAAAGTTCCCCAGAAGACTTCCACTAAAAACAATCCTAATCCTCAAGATAAAGGAAGCCTTCCTGTAAGTAATGTAAATAATGTAAATAATGTAGATAAAGTAGCATTAGAGACTCCGAGTAAAAAGCCACAAGCTACTACTCTTAGTACTCGCAAAAATGTACCTCCATTTTTGTTAACTTTCGAAATCTTTAATAGAAACGTGCACAATTGTATGGTAGAGTCAAGAGCATCATCCAATGTGATGCCATGGTCTGTATGCCATAAGATTAATGCAGAAGTTGAACCATCTACTTTAAAAATCATACAACTTGATCAGACCAATGTTAAAGTGATAGGCGAACTAAAGAATGTGCTTATTAGATTATCGTCTAACCCCAAGGTTCATCAAGTCATTGATATAATTGTTGTGGATATTCCAGAAGTGTATGGTCTGTTTTTAAGAAGGGACTGGTCAGAGCAGCTACACGGTTATTTTGCAACAGATTAGTCTCATCTATGGCTTCCAGAGAATGGCAAGCCTAACAAGATAAAATTGAATCATGAACGCTACCTTAAGTTCACAGCCACAGGTTTAAATGATCCCAATGAACCATTTACACCTTCTTCTAATGCACTCGAAGTTCAAGGAATGGATACCTTCTTCGACAACTTCATGGCTGAGGCTTTAGCTATCACCAATCCAGAACAACAGTCCGAGATTGTAGCATACGTGCAGCCAACATCTTCTACGCAACGATCCCATATACCCGATGGAAATCAAATTTGGTCTCTGTATTTCGACGAGTCAAAGTCCAAAGAAGGAGCTGGCACAAGCTGCGTTATTATCGATCCGGCAGGTAACAAAACATTGATTGCATGTATGTTGGAATTTGAATGTACTAACAATACTGCAGAATATGAGGATTTACTGCAAGGTCTCAGAAAATCTTTGGATATGAACATTCGAAATCTAACTGTTTTTGCTGACTCTGAAATAGTGGTTACACAGGTAACAGATTCTATCCACTGTCTTTCTCCGCATCTCAAAAGCTACCAATTTGAGGTATGGAATTTAATGAACAAATTTTTTTCTTTCAATATAAATTCTATTCCTAGATTTAATAACTCTAAAGAAGATTTATTAGCTAATGTAGCTTCTAAACTTCTTCCTGCAGAAGGCTTGTCCCCAGATGCATTCTCCGTTGAGCTATTGTTCAGACCATCCGTTCTCGACAACATCACGAACTGGAGAGTCTTTGAAGACGATCAACAAATTATTAACTTTCTGCACATGGAATAAACTTTTCAAGGCGCGGTGATAGACGAACACGCACACGATGACAATTTGCGCGATTTCATGGTAATACCAGATCCGAGAACTCCTGAATCTTCATCGGACATGGTAAACTCGATCCCCAAATCTGTAGTTAGATTAGAGAAGTTTTATGATCTTCAAGATAAATTTAAAAAGATGGTCAACTGTAAAACGAATAGTTCCTCATTATCATATGAAAAAGTAAACTTAGGAACTAAGGACAATCCGCAGTGCATTAATCTAGGGTTGGGGTGTTCTCAACAAGAAAAAGTTGCATTTATTAAATTGTTCAAAGAGTTTAAAGATGTCTTTGCATGGACGTATGATGACCTTAAAACTTTCGACCCTAATATCATACAACATGTCACTCCTATGAAGCCCCAAATCTTACAAAAACTAAGGAAAATGCACCCCAAGCTTGAACCGACCGTTCAAAAAGAATTGAATAAGCTCCTAAATGATAAGATAATTTTTCCTGTTAGGCACACTCAATGGGTTTCTAACCTTGTCCCAGTCCAGAAGAAAAGTGGGGAAATTCGACTCTACGTCGAGTTCCGAAACCTTAATAGAGCGTCTGATAAAGACAACTATCCTGTCCCACCCATGGAACAGATCCTTCAATAGGTATCTGGTTCTGAGAGGCTATCCTTACTGGATGGTTTTTCGGGATACAACCAAGTCCTGATGTCTCCACCAGACCAACTTAAAACTACCTTCCGTACCCCATGGGGAACTTATGCTTATCGTAAAATGACCTTTGGATTGATTAATGTTGGAGCCACCTTTCAGAGAGCAATGGACATTGCTTTCCGAGGCTTAATCAATCAGTCTGTCGTAGTTTACTTAGATGATGTTACCGTATTCTCTAAAAACAAAGACGATCATCTAACTCACTTACGAGTCGTTCTACAACGATGTCATAAATACGGCATCTCCTTGAATCCTAAAAAATCCATCTTTACAGTAGAACAAGGTAAACTCTTAGGTTTTATTGTGTCAAACAAAGGGATGATTATCGACTCCGAAAGGACTTAGGTCATCGCAAAACTTCCCCCTCCTACATCCAAAAAATCTATGCAGTCTTTCTTAGGCCAGATTAACTTTGTGAGAAGAGTTGTCCCCAGTTTCTCCGAAATGGTCAGGCCTTTACAAAATTTGATTAAGAAAGACACCTAATATCACTGGGGACCCCTAGAAAGTCAATATTTTAATGCAATAAATAAGGCCATAATAGACGCTCCGTCTCTCATGAGCCCCAATTTTTCACAAGACTTTACACTCTACACTTTTGCTGCTGACCATTCCTATGCCACTGTCTTAACCCAAAAGAATGATGAGAACAATGAAGTACCCATTGCCTTTATGAGATCTTCTTTCAAAGGCATTGAACTTAATTACCCATCGGTAGATCGACAAGCCTATGCTATTTTCAAAGAAGTCAAGCACTTCCGGTCCTATCTTTTGAAGTCTAGGACGAAAGTCATTGTCCCCTACCCAACCGGCAGGAACCTGTTAGTGCAGAAGGAACTAGGTGAAAAGAGAGCTAACTGGGTCACCTCTTTGCAGTAGTATGACTTAGAAATCACCCCAGCTCAAATAGTGAGAGGCCAAGGGTTATGCAAGTTAGTTTCTGATTCAGCAGTAGGACAACAAGAAGAAAGCGATACATCAAACCTAGGACAACATGATCAAAATCTAATCTGTTGCACACAAAACCTTGTCAGTCCTTGGTATCACGATATAAGATTATGTCTTGAACATGGGCCAGCCCCCCGTCAAATGGATCCTGCTAAAAGAAGAGCGTTGAGATTAAATTCTGCCTCCTTTCATCTGGTAAATAGTACCCTGTTTCGTCAAAATTTTGACGGCGTACTGATGCGCTGCCTGGAAAAAGACGAAGCAGAAAAAGTCTTGCTAGAGTTGCATGTAGGAGAAGTTGGTGGTCATTTTGGTGGTGACACCATTTCCCATAAGGTTTTAAGAGTCATTTATTACTGGCCCACACTTTTTAGAGATGCCCATGCCTTGTGTCGTAAATGTATCATTTGTTAGAAAGCATCAGGGTGGTTACAAAAACCAGCCTTTCCTTTGCAGCCCGTTTCAATAGATTCTCCTTTTCAGCAGTGGGGCCTTGATATCATAGGTCCAATCAACCCCCCATCCTCACAACAACACAATTTTATTGTGACAACCATAGATTACTTTACCCAATGGTCTGAAGCTGCTGCGTTAAGAACCGTCAACACCAGTTAGGTAATTGCCTTTCTAAATTCGAATATTATCACTCGTTTCGGTATCCCTGACTATTTAGTATTCGATAATGCTTCTTACTTTTCTTCTCTTGAGATGAGGGAGTTCACTTTTGAAAAATGAATTAAATTGAAGTATTCTGCTAGCTATTACCCCCAAGGCAACGGATTAGGAGAATCGACAAACAAGAACTTGATTAAGATCATCAAGAGAATGGTGGTTGAAAATCACAAAAATTGGCACAATGCATTGCTAAACGCACTATGGGCTGATAGGGTAACACCAAAAGATGTTGTAGGTAACTCCCCCTTTTTTCTCGTTTATGGAAGAGAAGCAATTCTTCCACCTCACATTCTTCTTCCTTCACTTCAGTTGTCGCAGAAAATCCAAGAGCAAGATTGTCCCCCTTTGGAAAACCGAATTAACACTTTGATGAAGCTAGAAGAGGTAAGAGCCCAAGTTAAACGTAAGTTATATCAACATCAAGTATTGGTTAAAAGCTGGTTCGATTCTAACTCTACTTCTGATAGGAATTTTGAAGTAGGTGACCTCGTCTTGAAATGGGACAAACCACACGAGGGAAAGGGAGAGCACACGAAATTTCAAAATTTGTGGCTTGGACCATTTTTAATTGCTAAAAAGTTGGGTCCCAGTTCTTTTCAATTGCAGAATCTAGAAGAGTAGCTTGACACCTATCCGCTGAATGGCCAAGCTTTGAAAAGATACTTTGCTTGATAACTACCCTTGTATATTATGTACATATTTTGCTTTTGTCTTCTTTTTCGTTTGCTTTTTGTTTTTTATTTTTCCTTTGAATTATTCATCTTGTGTCTTTTGAAATACACATACCTGTATACTGAGCTATTCAGAAAATGAAAACATAAAATTCCTTCGCTGAAATAACTGCTAAGAAAATTGTATAAACATCAATGGTATATTTCTGAAATTTATATCTGTGTTAACAAAAATCTGTGGTTTGAAAGAAGTTGACTGATTTCGATCTCTGAGTAAAGCTTGTCATGATCATCTATTATCTTTTTATGCTGTCCCTATTCCTTAAGGGAATTCCTCAGAAGATGTCTCCCTGCCTTAGGAAGTTGTTTTTATAAATGAAACATCTCTGGATCTTAATAAAGGACAGTTCTAAAAACAAATTATGATGAGGTCTAAAAAAAAGAAAATATGTTAAAATATCATGATTTTCAGCGTCACCCTGCTCAACTGTATATCTTCGAAAAAAAAAAAAAAAATTTATTAATAAGAGCTATGGGAAGTGCTTGTAAACCCGCCGAGATGCTGAACAGGTCTGCTGGCAGGGGGTAAATGCATGGATGACGCCAGGACAACTTTGTCGGGGTACTGAACAGGCCCGCTGATAGCGAAGCAATGTCGGGTATATGAAAAATTGGAAATAAGAAACCTCTTTAATGTCATTTATTCTGATCTAGAACTTCTTGGCAGGATACGAATGTTAGAGTAGTTAAATGGCAACCCTACCGAGGCTATGGACGCCTTCTAGAAGCAGTGGCTCTGTCAACAGTATTGGAGATTTTATCTTTAATGTCATGACTCGCTGGTCTTAGGACTGTTACCTGTTTTCATCTTTTAAAACACTGCTAGAATAGTTGGTTAATGATGACGTTTATACGATTTTCTGGTTGTTATTTTTGAATTGGGATTATCTTTGTTGTCCTAATCTGAATTTGTTCTTTTGGCAGAGATAACTGCTTCTACCAGTGTGCCTCCATTGTTGGCAGCCAATTCACATTTTTTTTACTGTCTCTTAAGCTACCTACACTAATGTTTTGGAAACCTTAATTTTTCGTTGCAATTCTCAAATAAACGACACTTTTATTTTTGCGCTATTTGCACACTTACCTTCGTTTGTTTTCACGACTGTAAGCGTGAAAAAATGGTCTTTCGAAGTCGCATCAGAATCATTATTGAATTGTCGTTATCCTTCTTGTCGACATGCCTATTGCGCTTACATTTTACTTATCATTATACAGTTGGAAAGACCTTTTGATCTGCACTCATTTGACATTCTTTGACTGATCATGCAATTTCATTCCATGAGTAATTGAGGTTGTCATGCATTGACATTTGGATCTACTTGTTATTTGATCAATTCACTTTGCACATTGGCTGCATAAAAGCACATAGGTGTTATGTTTAAACCCTTGATATATATCATTTAGTATGACACCTAGTTCATGTGATCAAACGCGTTGGCACATTGCTCCAACACTTGGGATTGGTTTCGATTTGTATGTTGGTTTTAAATCTATGGCATAATGTTTGATTGCGCGCATGGTTTATCCACTTACCAAAGGTTTCAATGGATTGATTAATATGGCATAGTTATAACACATGTGCATTGTGATTTGTATAGTTGAAAGCATCGACGGTTGTACCTTGGCAATAAATATTATGCACGACCAGTGAATAGCTCCACCACCTTCGCACGATGTCATTAATGCCTATCCCTTATCCCTTTTTCACCTCTGTTATCTTGGGTAACCCTTCATGCACTCTGCTCCTGTGTATGCTATGATTCAAACCCTGTACTTACTATGTGTTATTCTCCATGGCACCGGTGGTGCGAATTGAGCCGAACGGTAGCCAAGCCTTGTTGTTGTTAGACAATGCACGGAAAGGCAAAGAGGATAGCGGTTGGCTCACCTTTGTACAATGATTCAAGGGTTTTAATCTATTTGTTGCACATCAGTTCGCCCTAACTTTTGATGGCTGTAGGGCCAAGGTGGGTGACATTCAGTTGGAAATCAGTGAAGAGTTCATTAGCTCTGTCACCGGGTTAGCGTCCACGGGCCAACGATGGTTCAAAAACTCTAAAGTGGAGGAGGTTCCATGGCCACTAGTGTTCGTCTCACAAAAGGTCACATCCTGTGACAGAGGTATGCCCATTTCCACACTTAAACCATGATGGCATGATCTTTTGATGGTGGTCAAACAATTCGTGACCTGTGAGGGTCGATATGGACTCATTTTTTTTTATCACCTTCGACTGTTAATGAATTTTATAGGGTATCCATTGAATATGCCTTTTTACTTCCAGCGTAGCCTTTATAAAATGTCGAAAAGGTTTAAAAGAGAAAAGGCCGATAGTAGCCTGTTCCGCCATGGCCTAGTCAGACTCGTCGTTGTTCATCACTTAAATCTCCACGGTGATAGGTTGCAAGCTTTTATCTCTCGAAATGTTTTTGCTGAGGTAGAGCCCGTCCAAATTGACAAGCCTGTAGTTAATGAAACTAAGGTTGGGCCACCCGTACCCTTCCATGTCCTACTGCCCTCTTCTAAACCCTCGGTCGACCCTGATATTGACCTACCCAACATTATAACTGAGAAGGCTGAGGCTATAAAAAATCCTGTGAGAAAAAAGGTCAAGGGAAACCCTATTGTTGATGGAAAAGGTAAAAAGAATGCTCGGCTTATATCGAGAATGGCTAGAAATAAACCTAAACCTAGTGTTGAGCAGAAGCCCATAGTCCTCAGTGAAGACTCGAACTCTGACATAGAACGCTTCCTAGCTAGTGAGTACCCTTACTCACAGGGTCTGTGCTCCGAACCACGCTATGAATTCGTTTATAATATCCCCCCTTGCCTACGGAACAATCCTAGCTACCCTGGGATCGAGCTACCTAATGAAACCCTCATCAATTTAACCAAATCCTCACCTACATTTTCGAAGCCCGGACAGTCGTATTGTGACCAATGTGATGTGTGGTTGGAACGATACTATATAGATGTCCCCTTATTATAGTCAAAGATCCAATCATTGGAAAACCAAGTTGCAGTGTTGACCAGCCAAAGGGACAATCTTCAAGCAAATGATAGGAAGCAAAAAACCACTGGTTCTATCGTATTTAGGAATGTTGAATCGGCTACAACCATTGTCAACTCCAAAATGTTATGATCAAGCTGTCTGCTCATCATCCAGGTATGAATTTAAGTATCAATTTCGTTTTTTGAATTGATCGGATTAATATAATGATTTGAGTTTGGTTTTCAAATCGCTCTGTCTATCATTTGAAATGGCTCTGTCATAATGTTGTTCATCCTGTACATTGTTTTCGTTTTGCTAAAATTGAATGAGGTTATGATTTGGTTAAATGATTTGGTCATGCCTAGTTTAGCAATTGATAGGTTTTCATTGGATTTGATTCGTTTGTCTGTTGAGTTAACGAAATCGATGGTTTTCTTTCGATTGGATTTGTTTGTATCGAATCTGAACATGAGGTTTTCATGCTAAATTTAGAGCACGATCATGTTTTGATTTGGTATGATTTCGTTATGGTTAGTTTGTATACTGTGATTTTGGAGCGACTTCATGAGTTTGAATTGACGTGATGTAATCTTCTAAATTAAGAATACAACTCTGATTGACTCTGATTTGGAAAGAACGACTCTGTTTTGTTTGAAAATGATATTCTCATTTAAGCTTGTACAAAAGATATCTACGCCCGAATCATGGAGCGGTTTTGATTCAAAACGACTATGTTAAACTCCAACTGTTCGATTCGTTCTTGTCTTGATTGGATTGTTGTGTATTTTCAGTAAGTACGATTGTTTTCATGAGTTGGATTCGTATCATAGATGCTTCTCTGCTTGATTTTAATTTGCAAAACGAGTTGATTAAGCCTACATCAACAAATGTTATCTCTGTCAAATTCGGTTAATAAGTTCATTTTGAAATGAACGATTTCGTTCAATGTCAATCGATTTGTTTGCCCCAAATAACAATAACAAACGATTGAACAAATCTTACAGATCCTGTTATCAATCGATTGTTTCCATTATCATTTCGTTTGTAGTAATTGACACACCAGTTTTGATTTGATGGATTGTTTGTTTATGTTAATACAATTGTATCGAATCTGAAAGTGATCCTGTTGTTTTCGTATAGATTCGGTCGTGTTTACTGTTGATGGATAGGCAATCGATTTGTTTAACTGTATCGATTTCAATTTGATAAGAAATGATTTCACTATTATTCGATACGATTTTGTATATCTAAATTGGTAATGAATTGAACAGAGCGTACCCATCTCTATTATCATTTGGTTGAATACGATTTAGTGTGTTCAATTTACATACAAGTGTTGACTTGAATGAGGCTTTTTAGCAATCAAATATCTTTTGATAGTTTGAATATATTTTCAAAGATTTTAATTGATTTTAATGTTGATTCTGTGTCTGATTTAGACCAGCTACAGAATCGCAAGATTCTGTAGCTAGTCTATAGAATTAGATTTTAATCATTTTTATCAATAAAATATGCTTCTAACTTGTCCATTTTTAACCCTCTTCAGGTACATCCGAATTTTATTGGGCATGCTGGACAGTCTAGGAGATATTTTTGTGTTTTAGTTTTATTTTAGGTTCCTAGTTTAGTCAGACTTGGGATATCTTCCCAGATTTTATGTAAATAGTTTTGATAACTTCCACAGGGATGTTTTACCCTGTGGAAGGTCTCTAAATACTTATTATTTTGTGTAATAAGGAGCATCCTCACTTGTGAGAGAACGAGGCTATGGATTTCTAATAGAAACTGAGACAAGAGTTGATGTTTTGCTAGAGCTTTCACTTTCAACATATCAATCTTTTGTTTCAAGTTTATGCATGTCGTTTGCAGTTGATTATAGACTACTTTAACTATCGTAATCTATTGCAGAATGATATGATTAATTAATGTGTTATCCATATCTGATTTCTTTCATTACTCAAAAAATACAACAATTACTTTGTTTCAGTTAATGAATCACAGATTTCTCTTCTTCGTTAATTGAATCATTTCGTATAGATCTTTGTATACAGGTTTATCTAAATGTGAAGATTTATAAATCATAATATTGTTGTGATTTTTATGTCTTGTTTGTCCTGTAATTATATTTGAAGAGCACTGCAGCTTATTGTTTACAACAATCTTCTGGATAATTCGGTGCGGGTTTCCTCCCTCTGATCAGCTAAGACAATCATTGCATATAGGACAAACCTCAAGCGTTTCTTCAGGTTAGTTTGTCATTTATTTAATAGTTTATTTGTTAGTATAATTTAAGTAGTTTGGTTAAATATATGTTTAGTTTAGATTTGTAGTTATAGTAGTATTTTAGTTGTTTAGTTTAGTTAGTTTATGTTTTATTTCTTGTTCATAAAATTATAAAATCAACGAAAAATATCTCCCTCTGTCTTAGGGCAGAATATAAATGAGTTTTTCAGGTTTTCATTCAAATCTGTAAATTGTAGATATTGTACATTTTGTGAATAAGTTGTATTTCAGTTAATAGTTAGAATATTTAATTTGCAGTTAGAGTTAGTATAGTATTAGATAGTAGATTATATATATATATATAATAGTTAGATTAGTTTATTAG
This sequence comes from Picea sitchensis, assembly GCA_010110895.2. Classification (NCBI taxonomy): domain Eukaryota; kingdom Viridiplantae; phylum Streptophyta; class Pinopsida; order Pinales; family Pinaceae; genus Picea; species Picea sitchensis. Next base: position 90,628 of record SNQJ01S0010494.1, read on the forward strand.
TTTGTTTTATTTCTTTTTAGTTAGATTAGTTTAGTTTGTTTTAAATTGTTATTTTTAGTTAGATTAGTTAGTTTAGAGTACTTTTCCTTTTTTGTTTTCTTAGGACTTAGATCGGCTAACGGAGCCGCTAAACCCGTCAGGGTGGTTCATCCCAAACGGCTTGGGTTATTATACAACCCCGAACCGGTTCCACTCTCCTAGTTGACGGACGGTCAATTTCGCCCGTCAACAGGATGGTGAGACCATCAAGTCTTTCAACTTGCATTTCACCAAGTTATACAGTCAAATACCTAAACTTATATGCCCTTAGAACCAAGTCGCTTTCATGCATTACTCAATGAATTGCCTTCTCCCTACCTTCATAGGCTTGAGGAAAACTCCATTGATAATCTCGGTTCCACTCAACATGCTTGCTCAGAGTATGAAGAAAAAGTTGAAAGAATTGGTCTTCCCCAGGGAGAATCAGTTAGACAGACATACATGTCCACCCTCCAACATCTAGTACAAAACATGAATAATCATATGATAGTGTTCGAGTGGAAGGGTATTGTCTCCCCTCTCACCCCTGGAGCTTCATCCTCTTTTTCACCCCCTTTTAGAAATCCGGTTGAAAACAATTTTCAGCCTAAGGCTATTCTACCTCGGAGTTGGTGTAACTTTTGTGAGGAACACCACAAGGAAACCACTTGTGAGGTAAATAAGAGTGCCAAAGATAATATCTTTGGTAAAATAACAGAAGCTACTATCATTGTCCTAGATTTTACAGAGCCAAAAGACTTCATGGTCATCAACAATAGAAACAAGGGTTATGCTCCCAAGAGAAAATTTCATCCTCCTCGCAAAGCTTCTAGCCCGAGCTCATCCTCAATCGCTGCCACTCCCCAGGTGCCTAAGGTTTCCAAGAGTCAAGGAATCACTCCCCCTCTCCCGTATTCAAAATACAATATCTTGAACCAGTTGGCCAACACCAAAGCATATGCAACCCTCCTAGACATGGTTTTCATCCCTGAACAATAGATGCATCTAAAACAATTCATGGAAGGAAAATCTTTCGTTGTAGGCAATATATCCGAAGAGGTAAAGAGAGAGGATTCTTTTGTAAATAAAGTAGGTGTACATAACTTTAGATTCCATGTAAAAAATCCCCCTTTTATATTTCTGTAAAAATTATGGATAATATTGCTTATTGTTGCCTCATTGATGGTGGTTCGGGCCCAAGTGTGATGTCAAAGATTATTATGGAAGATCTAGGATTGTATTTTACAAATGAAAACTCTATAAGCATGCTCTCCAATAATAGTCTACAAAAAACAACCATAGGTGAGATTAAAGATGTGACCTTGGTTTTATGCGCTCATCCTAAGATAAGGACAACCCTCAACATTCATGTAATTGATATGCATGTAAGTAATTACTCAATTATATTGGGAATATATTGGCAAGCCTTAAAAGGTGGATACCTCTCACTCAACAGGACACATTTATTCTTTCCTCAGAATGGTAACAACATTATAGTCTTTAGAGAGGGAAGAATTTCACCCTACATAGAGAATGTTCCACAATCTAGTGTAAACTATATCGAAGAAGACCTAGGAGTATATTCCATATTTTTCAAGGAGGATACTATTCCTTTGGAATGAATTGATTTAGATGATGATATATGGCACATGAAATTTGATGGTTCATTCTCTAATGAAGGTAATGGGGTTGGAATTATCTTGGTTTTCCCTATAGAGAAAGTTCATAATTTGTCTTACAGGTTTGAGTTTGCTTGTACAAATAATGTCACTGAATTCAAAGATTTATTATTAGGCATTGAAAACACCCTTAATCTCAATTGTGGTCACCTTTCAGTTTTTAGAGATTCTAAACTTTTTGTGAACTCGATACGGAAAATGTGCTCTTCTGGCGACTAGTTGATGGAACGATACTCCAAAACTGCTTGGGCTCTTATATAAAACCTTTTATCCTTCAACATCACTCATGTTAAGAGAGAATTGAATTCAATGGCTGGTAGATTAGCTATCTTTGCAGCTTCTCCTAATCAACAAATTTTACCTCACAGGACCAATTGTTCTTTTTAGTCTCTATTTCTTCCATACATCCCTAACATTGTAGAATCTTCGCATGCCCTCCTTAACAATGAGAGAATTTTCTCTTTCATTCAAGATGAACCTTTTAATCCCGAGGAGATTACATCCATATAAAACAATGAAATTCCTGAGGGCTTGACTCCTCTTGAGAGTTCGTGTTCATCGAGTGATGTAGAAAATAAATAAAAACATAAATAATAGGAGTTGCGAAAGGAGGTGGTTGGAACCATTTCCATGAACATTAGGACACGTGAATCTTGAACAAATGTTAAAATAAATGTCCAATGTTTTGCTAAAAAAGAGATGAGGTCTGTCGAACTACTCGGTGGATTTCAAAATGTTTTTTCTTGATCTTATGAGGATATTCGTGGTTTTGATCCTGGTCTTATTCAACATGCTATGGAACCATATAGGAAAAAACAAAGACTTGTTAGCTCTGCATTGGAAACAACCTTTCAAGGGGAGTTGGGAAATTTCTTAAGGTCTAGGATTATTTTTTTAGTCCACCCTGAATGGGTTCCAAATTGGGTACCTGCTTCAAATACCACATATCTTATTAGAACCTGCATTCACCTTTGCACCTTTAGTCAGGCAATTATTAGAAATACTTCTCCCCCCCTCAATATGAGAATGATTATGCAGTAGGTTGTAGAGTTACAATTGAATCCCTTACTTGATGAAATTATGGGTTACAATAAAATCAAGATAAAAGGGGAAAATGTTCACAAAACCACTTTTATTACTAATTGTGTGACTATGTATTACAGATGCCTGATTTCTAGCTTACTTGATGCAAGTACCGTTTTTAAAAGGCCTATACACACAACGTTCGATGAATTGGTCAATTTCCATATCTATCTTGATGATTTAATCATGAGCATCAAAAGGATGATGATTACATCAGATTTCCAAGTGTTAGGTCCTTTCCAAATTGCTTTTGTATTGGACACTAATTCATATGTTTTAACGGATTTATAGAAGCAATTATTTTCCTACAACACTAACAGTCCTCGCTTGAAATATTGTGAGGTACCAGCGTGAAAAGTTATAATGTTGATTAGATTATATGTATATTAGTAGCTTAACTCTGCTTTTGTTTTGCGCTTTTTGTTTTCTTCTTTACAGTAGTTTGATTTCTACTTCCTATTTCAAAAGTTTTCTTTCCACTTCTTCATTCTTTTAACTTTCATTGCTGCTGTTTTAATTTATGCATTTCACTTCTGTCATGATTTTGTTTCTTGTCATTTTTTTTAGTTAATTTGGTCAAGATAGGATTCTCGATCAATTATGCCATAGTGACACCTCTCCAAAGTATTGTTAGTCAATAAAAATCAAGCTTACACAGCTGTTATGATGTCTCCTTTGAAGGACCCTTGAAATTGTTATATATTTCCACTGTTGTCTTGTAAGGAATTGGCTATCTCCCACTTCTTCTTGCCATTTCTTCGCCAATTGAGATTTTAAGAGAAAGTCTATTTTTTTTCTTTGAAGTTAAGAGAATATTTTGGTTGGATGATTATGCATACAGTGGAAATCCCCTCATATTTAAACACCTTTCATGAATTATTCTCAAATTCCCGATCATATTTTAATTTAATCCACTCACTTCCCCCTGTTGCATAATCTTCTTGGGTACATCCTCTTGACCCGTTGTTCTTGGTTTGTGAAACCATGAGTTATGAGTTTTAATCTGTTGAAAACAAATTTCCCTATCGAGTCTCCAGTTTGTTGATGTTTAAAATCGTCAATGATGTTTTTCCCGCAAATTCTTGCTAAAGCCTATTATTATAAAAAGATAAATAATATTAGTAGGTGGGACCCCCTTGTAGATTGGAGATCAGGTTTGGTCCTTATTTGATGTTTGTGCTAATATTCGACACTGTTTACATGGTTGATGAGATATTGTTCTTATTGGATATGGATTGGGATTATGAGGTATTGGTTCTTTATGTTACTATGACCTATGCTATTCATTGGTACCATTGCTATCTGTTCTTACGACACCTGCACAACAAACATGTTTGTGAAAATACATAAAAGGCAGTTGGAAAAAGAAAAAAATACTATAACATATGAAAACGGAAAAGGGATCTAACTCTACAATTTTACTATACTACATGCATGAAAGGTTAAAATGATTATGGTTGGATCCCAGCTAGCAATTTAATGGTTATACAACTTAATTGAGTTATATGGTCGATATACATATGGTATATTTTGGAAGGACAATATGTGGGTGGCACATTTGACAAAGTGATAGATACTAATGGTTATGTGATTTAACTGTGTTATATGGTATGTGGTTGATTTATGTTTGTCATAAGTTAAGGAATATGATGGTCGTGCTATTAGCTCTTAATGAGGTGATGGTTTTGATACATGGTCTGATTAATGGTGTTAATGAAAAAAATGTTTGCATGTACTAAGGAGTTAATGGACTGTGGTTGGAGGTGATGTGCATTAACTGCATGCCACCTTTACTCCTTCCATTGGTTGCCACCCTAGTTGGGCTATTGTTCAACCTTGTTGTTGTGGTTATGCTCTGATTTCTTCTTAAAAAGGAATCGCTCGACCAACTCACATTTTAAGGTGTTCTATTATAGGTATGTCTTTTTTTGGCCATTCCTGAGTCTGCTCTGGTTATGAAATGGTTATTGGCTCAGGTATATTAGTATTTACTTTCTGTAAGTATTGAAACTATGTAAAATTGTGATTTTGGGATGGAGCATTGATGGTTTTCTCTGCAATAATGTTAAATTCATAGTGTTATTGGTCATCTAGGGTGTTAGTAGCCATAAGGCCTCTCTGTTATCCTTGCTGGTTTACTTGGAGGGTTTTTGTTTGGTCTTAGGTGGTTGGTTATCCTCACACATTCGTCTCTATATCTAGTCTTTGACTTTTATAGGTTAATGGTTGGAAGCACTCTGTGTCACTGCGTTCTTTTCACTTGAGCATTGGTTTGTTTTTACCACTAAAGGTCGCACAATGGGTTAATTGGTTCTTTCTCGGCCATGTCTTTACTTCAGCGTTGTGGTTGTTTTACTGGAGAGCCACGAGGGTTATACCTTGCGTGTGTTAAGTATAATTATTTTCTTAATTGGACCCTCGCTCCTCCGTTATAGTGTAATGTCCCCCACCTCTTGATGAAGAGGTATGGAGGAGACTCAGTAGCCTAGGCATCCCCACTAGGCCATAGTCTCATGCTAAGGGGAAAGGTCAACCAAACTAAGGTTATATTCTTAAGTTGACTTGATGAAAAGGTGAAAAAAGAGTTAAAAGGCAACTCACTGAAGGAATAAAAATGCTAGAGGAGTAACCCTAGGGGTTAATCTAACTCAACAGGAAAATAGAATAAAAGTATAAGTAGAAGGTTGGGGCACACCTATTCGGCATTCTGGATTTTGGTATTTTTCTTGTTAATGCTCTTGATAATACAATTTTGAGGGCTTTGATATTACAAATTCTAGTGAGTAGCTCAATGGTGAAAGATTTTACTCACCGATCTCCAAGCTTGGTCTCGGGGATGAAATACTCCACCCACACCATTCTACAGGTATCATTTACCCAAGAGGGCTAGCAGGGTCGTACCATTTGGATCAGGAGGGCCGTACAATCTAGGGTTTTATTCCAGGGGCACACCAATTGTTGAGGAAGAGTTTGATCCAGCCAAAGGAAGGAGCTTGAGAGTTTTCCAGTATTAGGGTTTTGATTGCAATCCATTTCTCATCATTTTAAGGGATTCTTGGAATATTTATCACGTCCCTATCATTTACTGTAGGTTGGGATGATTTCAGGAGGAACGATACGACTTGGAGATTCAATAATTCTCAGATCTAGAAGGTTATTGGCTAGATATGATCTTGAGACTTCTCTCAAGTGCTTGTGGATGCCTGATATATCATCTGGGAGAGTTTTAAATGATTCATAGGCCCCATTCAGCTAGGCCGTATGATTGGCCATACTCAGGGTTTCAGGAGGGTTGTACCATTCTAGGGTTTCTACAGTTTGAGGAGGAAGATTCAATGATTAAGCTTCATACTTTAGGAGGAGGCTTCCCTTGCCTTGATCCATCATTGAGGAGAGTTTGGCAGCATCTAGAGGTCTATATATTCAAGAGGGCCAAACCCTTGGTGTCCTTGTCTTTAGCAGGTCATATCAACAGTCATTAGGGCCATACCAGTTGCTTGAGGAGAGGCTGAAACCCTAGTTTTGCAGTTGAGCGTTCATCTTCTCTTGGCAACATTTGTGAGGCTTGATTTGTATCTCCAGGAGAATTTTGTATACAACTCTATTATTGTCTTGAAGCCATCTACTTCAGATCTTATTCTCTATTGTATAAGGTGCTTGCTTTCTTATAATAAAGTTCAGTTGTTTGCTTCTGATTCCTATCTTGTGTAATGATGATGGTCTTCATATGATTACAATGATTCTTGTATTAATATGTGGCTAAATAAATGAATAAACCCTAAGGTTGAAATATTCATGGCCAACCTACATACACAACAAACAATAATCAAATCAAAGATTAGTTTGTGATTCCAAGAAAAAAATTGGCTTGGGATCATTACAGTGGTATCAGAGCTTTGATCCTCCAAACCTGTGGAGGGATTAGTGCATGCACAGGTATAGTGGGATATTTATGGGCAGAAGGAAGAAACAAACCATTGAGATAGAAGCCGAAAGGGAGGGTTCAAGAGATGACCAGGAGCCACAAGGCTTGGCCTTCTTGGCAGTTGAATTCCATAAGACCCTAAATCTCACAGAAAGAAACTTAGTTCATCATTTGAAGGAGAGTCAGGAGACAATCTGAAGGGAATAGGTTGAGATCACAAAGACCTTAAAGAAGGTAGATGGAAATCTGCAAAAAAATTGATGAGAACCAGACAATGATAACCAAGCTATTGATGTAGATGACTCATAAGGGGAAATACCCTGAGACGTATGGAAAAAAAGATGCTAGTGGATCTGGTGGAGCTAGTGTCTATGGGGTATCTAGTGGATCCCATGGTGAAACTAGATACAATCTGACGAAAGGCCCTAGTTCCGAGGGGATCCATGGAGGAGGCATGCCATATGGACAAATGGGTAGTAGGGCTAACCCTGGGCCATACTTGCCCACGTTCATAGATGGACAGGTGCAATAGGAGGGTGGACAAATTTGTGGAGCAGATGGCATAATGTAATAATGAGTATTATGGCTTGCACATGATCATTCAGAGGCAGATGCCCCTGGATCAATATTGCCAACTAAAGTTCAGAAATAAGCCCAAGACGAACCACAAGAGAAGTTTTGAGTTTGAAGGAAGAGTAGGGAAGATAGAGATCCCATACTTTGATGGCACAACCAAGATGACAACACAGGCATGGGTGCAAAAGCTGGATGCTTATCTATAGCTTAATCCCATGAGGGAGATGGAAGCCATCAAATTTTCCACCATGTACTTGGATGGCAAGGATCATGATTGGTGGTACCATGGACTCACCACACTAGGCCACATTCAAATAGTGTCCTACATAGAGTTCACTCAAAGGCTTATTGATATATTTGATCAGTGATATCCGGAGCTACACTTCAGGGAGCTCACACATCTTAAACAAACATGTATGGCTGAGGCATTCATTGAACAATTTCAGAGTTTGGCCATGATGGTACAAGATATATCACCAACTAGACTCATGATTCTCTTCACTGAAGGACTGATGGAGCCCTTGAAGGGTTGGGTAAAGGCTTTTAAACCTACCAACCTACAGGATACTATCTGGAGCACGAGGGACCTGGGACCAGCTACTAGGCCAAAATTTATACCCAGACCACCTTTTAACACTGGGGGATGTTACCAAAGGCCTCCAATGAATTAGGAAGGATGTGACCTAAGGGGTTTTGATAGGGGCCATGATAGAGTGGAAAAGAACACCAGGAGAGAGCTAAGGAGGAAGAAAATTTACTTCACTTGCAAAGAACCGTGGAACCCGACACATAAGTGCATTACATAGAAGTCACCTTAGAAAATGAGGAACAAGAGGAGATCAACCATATATAGAACATTGAGGCCGAAACCCTTGAGACAATAGAGGAGGAGATTCTAGGATAGGAAAGTATGACTGAGGAGAAATCCACCTTAGCATCTATCAGTGGAGTTCCTAAATACAACACCTTCCGGATGAGGGGAGTCTTGCAGGGATAGAAGGTATTGGTCTTGATTGATGGGGGAGATTCACATAACTTCATTGATTCAACATTGTTGAAAAGGAGGCATATACCCACAATAGAGTTTGAACGGTTCAAGGTGGAGGTAGTAGGTGGAAGCACTATGCCTTGTGACATGTACTTTCCTGGTATGAAGTTTACATTGAGCAGGCATGAGCTGGTACAGGACGTCTATGTCATGTATATTCCATATACCAACATTATCCTTGGATTTCAGTGGCTCATTACATTGAGGCCTATCACCACCAACTACAAAACCATGGAGATGTCAGTTATAGAGGAAGGTGGATGCAAGGTAGTGCTCTGAGGCATGATAGGGAATGCTACAAAGGTGGTCATGACCAAGAGAATGGAGGCCATATTCCAAAGAGATGAGATAGTATATGCAGCAGAATGTCAGATTTCATCACGTGTGGATGAGTAGGGTAAGATTCACTAGACCCCAGAGATCCAAGAAATCCTTGACAAACACCACAAATTTTTTGGGTCGATTCCTCTAGGGGTGCCACCATACAAGGGGTTTGAGCATATTATTGAGCTAGAAGGAGGAGTTAAACCAGCCATTACCACACCATACAAGCATCCTAAGAAGTAGAAGGATGAGATAGAGAAGGTCATCAAGGAATGTTTGGACATGGGGCACATTAGGCCGAGCACTAGCCCTTTTGCTTCTTCAGTAGTGCTAGTTAAGAAGAAAGATGGAACTATGAGGATGTGCATTGACTTCAGGGATTTGAATAAAAAGAAAATAAAGAATAGGTACCCGATACCCAGGATTGATGAGTTTCTAGATGAATTGCACGGAGCTATCTACTTCAAAAAGATTGACCTTCATTGTGGCTATCACCAGATCAAGATGAGGGAGGAGGATATCTCAAAAAGAACCTTCATATGTCATTACAACCATTATGATTTCTTAGTGATGCCCTTCGAGTTAACCAATGCCCTAGCCACATTCCAATATTGTATGAACCATGTGTTCAACAAGCAACTGAGGAAGCACCTATTGGTATTTTTTTATGACTTTCTCATTTCCAGCAAGATGTGGGAGGAACACCTACGGCATGTGGATCAAATTTTGTCAATTATGGAGGAAAAATCACTATACGCTAAGTAGTCCATGTGTGAGTTTGGAATGATAGAGGTGCTTTACTTGGGGCACATCATTGGAGAAAAAGGGGTGCAGGTACATCAGGAAAAAATAAAATCCATTATGGAGTGGCCTACTCCTAAGACACTCATAGAATTGAGAGGATTTCTGGGCATATGCACGTACTATAGGAAATTTTTCAAGGGGTTTTCTCAGCTGTGTGCACCCTTGACAGATTTGACCAAGAAAGGAGCCTTCAAATGGAATGAGGAAGCTCAAATTACTATGGACAATATGAAGAAAGTGATGAGTACGTGCCCAGCCGTAGCTCTTCCAGATTTCAACCTACCTTTCACCTTGGAGTGTGATGCCTTAGGAGAAGGGATAGGGGCCATACTGATGCAGAATAGGCATCCTCTTGCCTATGATAGCTGGGAACTCAGGGGTCCTGAGTTACTCTACAACATTTATGATAAAGAAATGTTGGCTATCATGCATGCACTAGCCAAATTCTGGCAATGTTTGGTAGGGGCACAATTTGTGGTCAACTCAGATCATAACGGCCTCAAATACCTTTTGGATCAGAAGGACTTAAATGAGAGGCAACAAAAATGGGTAAGACGAATACAGGTTTATGACTTTGACATTGAATTTTTCAATGGAAAGAACAACATTGTGGATGATGCATTGTCTAGGAGGCCATCCATCTTTGCCATGATTAGTGTATTGGTTGACTTGAAATACCACTTAGTGATGGAGTATGTGAAGGATCAGTTCACTTGTCAGCTACTGGATGGAAACATACAAGATGATAACTTCAGGGTCATAAATGACCTCATCTACTATAAGGTCGGAATCTTTTTTATTCTTAGATCAACTTTCAAGGCCAAAGTATTGCAAGCATGTCATGACTCACCAATGGCAGGGAACTAGGGGATCAACAAGATGCAGATGCAAGTAAGAGAGAGGTTATCCTGGAAGGGCCTCAAGGAGGATGTAATAAAGCATGTAAAGGAGTGTACTACATGCCAGTTGAACAAAGATGAGCATACACACCTAGCAAGATTTCTACAACCCTTACCCATTCCAGAGCACAAGTGGGAAATCATATCCATGGATTTCATCACCGGGTTTCCAATAACACAAGGGAAGGACTACATCTTGGTGGTGGTAGACAGGTTAACGAAGTTTACACACTTCTTCTCCATAGCCACAGACTTTGGCGTAGCCGAGGTTGTCAAACTATTCTTCAGGGATATTTTTAGGTTGCACGGCCTACCCAAAACCATTGTGAGTGATAGGGATAACAGGTTCATGAGCACCTTTTGGCAGAATATGTTCAGAGTGGTTGGTATAAATTTGACCCCTAGCACCATCTATCACCCCCAGATGGTTGGGAAAACTAAGATAGTCAACAAGTGGGTAGAAGGCTACCTCAAAAATTATGTAGCAGAGAAGCATAAGTCATGGGTCAGATGGTTTCACTTGGGAGAATACTGCTACAACACCACCCATCACGTGTCCATAGGCATGTCTCCATTCAGAGCTTTGTACAACTATGATCCATTGTCTTTTGTCGAGATTTCTTTCGGTGACAGCAGGGCACCTATGGTACAGGATTGGGCATAGCAGAGCCAAGACATTCTCTGGGAGTTGAAGGATCATCTACAGAGAGAACAAAACCAACATATGGTCCAAGTAGACAAACACAGAGTTGAGTGTACTTTTGAGGTTGGTCACTTAGTCTATCTAAGGCTCCAACCATATAGACAGGCTTCTATAAAAATAAACAGAGAAGAGAAGATTCAACCACGTTTCTTTGGACCCTACAGAGTTAGAAGGAGGGTAGGGATCATAGCTTATGAACTGGAGCACCCACAGGGATGCAGGATACACAATGTCTTCCATGTGTCATGTCTGAAGAGGGCCATCAGCCAACCCATCACACCCATCGAGGTACTACCTCCCATGGATAAAGAAGGGAATTGTGTTTTGATCCCAGAAGAGATACTAGAGGTTTGGGAAAAGAGGCTCAGGAAGAGAAGCTTCAAAGAGTACTTGATCAGGTGGAAGGATCTACCTATTGAGGATGCCACGTGGGAAAATGAACAAGTGGTGAGAGAAACAGGTTTGGAATTTCTTGAGGAAAAGCAATTTCTAGCAGGGGAGACTGTAATGGGCCCCACCTCTTGATGAAGAGGTATGGAGGAGACTCAGTGGCCTAGGCATCCCCACTAGGCCATAGTCTCATGCTAAGGGGAAAGGTCAACCAAACTAAGGTTATATTCTTAAGTTGACTTGATGAAAAGATGAAAAAAGAGTTAGAAGATAACTCACTGAAGGAATAGAAGCGCTGGAGGAGTAACCCTAGGGGTTAACCTAACTCAATAGGAAAATAGAATAAAAGTATAAATAGAAGGTTGGGGCTCACCTATTGGGCATTCTGGATTTTGGTATTTTGCTTTTTGATGCTCTTGATGATATAATTTTGATGGTTTTGATACTACAAACCCTAGTGAGCATCTCAGTGGTGAAATATTCTACTCACCTAGCTCCAAGCTTGGTCTTAGGGATGAAATACTCCACCCACACCATTCTACAACTATCATCTACCCAGGAGGACTAGTAGGGTTGTACCATTTGGATCAGGAGGGTCATACCATCTAGGGTTTTCCTACAGGGGCACACCAACTTTTGAGAAAGAGTTCGATCCAGCCAAAGGAAGGAGCTTGAGAGTTTTCCAACATTAGGGTTTTTCTTGCAAGCCCTTGCTCATCATTTTGAGGGATTCTTGGAGGAGTTATCATGTCCCTATCATTTACTGCAGGTTGGGATGATTTCAGGAGGAAGGGTATGACTTGGAGATTCAGTAATTCTTAGATCTAGAAGGTTACAGGCTAGATATGATCTTGATACTTCTCTCAAGTGCTTGTGGATGCCTGATCTATCATCCAGGAGAGTTTCAGATGATTCAGAGGCCCCATTCAGCTAGGCCGTACTATTGGCCATAATCAGGGTTCACTAGCATATTTGGCCCATTTTGCGATGGTTGTTTCAATGCTTATGTGATGTTATGTCGTTGATATGGTGACGAATTTGGAGTCTCTAAAATGTCAGTTTAGGTGATGTGGCATTTGTGACGAACTTGATCCAACGTTGCATAAGTGATGATATAGGCAAACAATCTTAAATGAACTTTTCATCTAAATTGTGACAACAACTTTTATAGTTAAACTAACGCATCATTAGAAGTTGTCGTCGACTATTCGACGATAACTTTTTGTTGTTTATGTAGCTAAACCGACGCATCAATAGAAGTTGTCGTCACCTATTCAACGACAAATTTTTGGTGTTTATGTAGTTAAACTGATGCATCAAAATAAGTTGTCTTCGCCTATTCGTTGACAACTATTCGATGTTTATATAGCAAAACCGTCGCATCGATAAAAATTGTCATCGTCGATTCGACAACAACTTTTTGATGTTTATATAGCAAAATCGTTGCATCGATAAAAGTTGTCGTCATCTATTATATGACAACTTTTCGATGTTTATATAGAAAAACCTTCGCATCGATAAAAGTTGTTGTTGGAGATGCGACGACTAAAATTTATTTAGAAAAAAAATAAAAAATTATTTTGGGCATCAATTTTGATATTAATATTAATATTAATATTAATATTAAATCCCAAAGGGTATTGCATGAGCCCCATACTGATTTCACAAAGCCTTGGGACTTCTTTGATGGAGCTTATCAAGGCTCTCCAAAAATGTGTGGGGATGGAGTCATACTCTTTTTAGATCATCACCACTTCTTCTCCTTAAAATATGGAGCAGGACTGGGAGCAAATAACATGGTTGAATTCTACACCCTCTAGATGTTGATTAAAGTGGCACTTGGAAAAAATATTAGGTGTTTGCATGTTCTTGGATATTTTAATTTGTTGATGGGTTGGGATAATGGAAAATTTAATATTACATATTTTGTCTTGGAGCCAATCATGGCACTATACTTGGAGAAAAAATCTATGTTCGAGGAGGCCTCATTTTTCCATATCTACATGCATTTTAATAAAAAATAGGATATGTTTTCAAAATAAGCCATCATGCTACAAGGATCCTTGTGGGAATGTGAATACAAGGACAATGCTCTACTAGAAGCTACTCAATTGTCTATGTTTTGATGTTTGGTTGATAGGTCTTGGGGTAGATATAGAATTATGTTTTCTTGGAGGTTAAAGACGATTCTAGTTATGTTAGGTTTTGTCTAGATTGATTTTGTATGGCTATGTACGAATCATATATGGATCTCTTTTGGAAGATGAAATGTATACGTCTAGGTTAGTATCAGGGAAGATGAATTGAACCAAAAGGCTAGCTTATGTGTATTTTTACTTCCTACTGAGATATCAAATACAATGATTTTTTCTTTGGAATATATATATATATACCCATTGTTTCAAGATGCAACTAGGGAAATTGAATTTCCATCTGTTCAATTGTAAACCGTTTTTCCTAATATGGACACTACTTGGCCCTACTCTAAATAAAGGTATATCATTATGTCAAATAGACTTGATCTATTGGTAAATAATTTTATCAATAAAGAATGACACCATATGGCCTGAGTCCAAATTTGTTGGCCCTAAAACCTTTGGTTCTACTTTGAGCATGCGTGGATAGTATGTCTTTGGAAAATCAACATAAAATACTGTATTCATACCAAAAAAGGGTGGAAGGTTGAACTAGAAGGAACTATTTCATACTACCATCAATCTAAGGGTGGAAATTTGTGGAAGACATTATCCGTTGTGTCGAGCATAGTCCACTAGGCATACCAAAAATGGATAATAAGCATAGAGTCATGGGTTAAAACTATA